>NQII01001701.1:34732-56212 GCA_002778355.1 Clitarchus hookeri
GAACTGTAATAAATAGACACATGCAAAAATCGCCTTACCATCTCAAATCTGATAGATTTCGTCATCCTATATATACTTGAGGCAGCGTTGTTTTTTTTCATTGGCGTGTAGAAGGGTAGTAATTTAGTTTCCTTTTTGTGCTTCTTTGTATGTGATTGTGCAATCTGGTAATTAGTTGTTTCTTGTTGGTTGAAAGTCGTGTCCACGGCGTTACAGAAAATAATGTAGTCCATTGACAAATTCAATACAAATCCACACCAGTTTGAAGTTTATTCTGTCTTTAAATTATAACGTGAAGTATGCAGGTCTCTTAGAACATAAGATTCTGTTGTTGATATAGGAATCCTGTTGCTGCCGCCATTAGGGTTATTTCTAGTACAGGTTTGGAACAAAACGTGATTTCTTATGGGAAAGTTTGGCGCAGGGGAAATTTCCGCCGCTAGGTGCGCAGTGTTTCGAAAGGTAACTCGTTAGTTAAAAGTTTTAAGCTACGTGATTAATAAAATAGAATGAATTTACTTAGTAACGAAGTTATTTTGTATTTGATTGACGATTATTGCAATTATACTGTTTTTAACATATAAAATAGAGAAAATCTGTTTCCTTGCCGGCACTAGTGTTTACCTAGTGGCAAGAATTGATCTTCCCAACCTGTAGTTGAAGTAACGTTATTACCATAAAACCCGTTCTCGGAACTATTCTGGTGTTACTTCCCCGCTGATATGTCCAATGCGAACGGACTGTAGCCGCATTAGGAGAGGAGAGTTACGGAATTGCGACTTGAAAGGCAGGTTGAGTTCACGTCGGCGCAGGAACGTTTCACTCACTCCTTTCCCCCAGGAATACAACTCCGCCGGCGGACATCCTGGGCTGAGGGAGCCTTGACCACATCCCGCGGCTCCATGGCCCGGGTCGATACTCGATAAAGTTTGATACGTCCTAGCGCGCGCACACACACGCACGTGGGGCACGTGACACAATCTATATATACGTGTGGCCAATAAACCCTTCCAAACATATTAAAAGGCGTCACGGTGTTTGCTGAGAAAACATTTTCCCCGCCAGGCCATCCACTCACGAGGGGCGGCTGGCGCTGCTGTGGTGCTCACGAGAGAAGTTCCCACTCCGCGAGCTCGTCGCAGCCTCCCGACAGACCTGAAGCTACAGCGGATCTCACGCGAGAATGTCACTTGGCGCACAGTGGTAACAACTACTTGCGCCCACAAAAAAAATTTAAAATCTATTGTAAAAAATATTTTTTTTTGTGTGTGTATTTTGCTTTAAAAGCAGGGCCTGTATTATTCTATCAGCGAGTATATTGACCCGTGAGCCATAGTGTTCGCTACTATGCAAGGAAGTTCCTGACGATAACAAGCATGTCATAAGGCTGCAATCTAGCAGTCCAAACATCTGACAAAATTAGCTATGTGGAGGAAACTAAGGAAAGTAAGCACTCATATATTCACAACATACGAAAAGGACAATAATTCGCTAACTTTGAGAAGATTTAACATTGCAGCAAAGAGTGCGAGAGAACTGGGATATAAGAAAACAACTAAAAAAAATCTAGAAGAGAAATACCCAAATTGCAGTCCTAACTGAAACGAAAAAGTAACTTATATAATTAAACGATATTGACAAGTATATAAATATTTATTGTGCATAGTTAATTATTAAATCTCAGGATATAATGAGAATTACACTGTTCACAAAATAGTGAAACCCAGAATTGACTGTTACACATTCGCAGTCAAATAATTGTATCTCAGTGAAATAAGACATGAAGAGGTAAATTAACTATGGTTTGAGAATACGCCCCTGAAGCATAAAAGCCAGAAAAAAAAAGATTTATGTTGGGGCTACAAAAGAAAATTTGTGTAATTAATTGTGTCATCATATGAGATCACTTAAATGTGAGAATATGGAATAAACCAGTACCGTATATAATTGTTAATATTAAAGAGAAACATATAAATGATAGCGGTAAAGAAACATGCTATTTGCCTGCATGAACCATCTGAAATTCACAAACACATTCAGAAAATGAAAAATATATTTAAAACCACCGAGAAAATATTTTATAATGCATGTAAAATATTCACTGAGTGTTAGGAATACATTAAAACAGTATAATAACGTCTGCCCGAACAGTTTAATTTGTACGAGCCGATATATCAAAAATTTGGGGGAAATTAGATTCTGCATTAAATGAGTGGATGCAGTTTCATTAAATGCATTGTAATCAGCTAGCTATTGTGTTTTAGTACGTAGTTTCGTCAATTTACGTTCACATCTATGTAGGCATTTAGATTTTACAAGTGAAATGTGATTGTTTTCGTAATCAGTGTAGTAGGCCTTAGCAAACGTTACAGTTATATTCTTTAAAAACTGCGTGGCTGGACGAATTTCTACGAAACTTTCATCTGGTAACAAATATTACTTGAAAAAATTCTAAAAAAATTTGGAACAATTTTGTTCAACCATTTAGTTTCATGACGTCATGACACTATTGTTTCGTTAGTCGTAATATAACAGCAATACTCGCCATTTTCTTGTGCGTAGTTTTGAATTATGATCATTATTTGGGGGGTATTTATGCATTGTAATTATACTCGTAAGTGTTGTTAAACATAATTCTTACGTAATTTAAAGACTGTTTAAGGCACGTTGTATTCTGTATAAAGAAGTAAATACACCGTATTATCTAAAAGCGTGAATAATATTTAACTCCTCTCCTAGTCTGTTGACAGCGTAAACAAAACATATGTTCTTATGACCTCGGAAGTGTTGACCACAATTTAAATGCATTAATTTATTTTTTTAAAAAAAACAGAAAAAGAATTGTGAACTCTAATCAATATTCATAAAAACCAATATTATTCACTGAAATTCACATACACATGTTTATAGTACTGATTACAATATTTATTTGATGATTATGCAATCATCCAGCTGATATAAACACCAGCCGAATGTCACAAGGCAGTGTTTATTTTGAAATGTACGCGGAAAGATACGCAACAAACAGGCTGAAATTAGAAACTTAAAAGGGTTTTCAAAAGTGTTCACTTTACCATCAACAGCCTTTAGTCACACAAAACTTCAACTCTACGTGGACGGAGTTGTCATTTGTTGACAGGACATGTGCAAACACATTGTACCCTTATGAAGCTTCACTTACTGTTAAAGGATAAAAATCTTTCAAAATCGGGCCTATTACAGAGACACAATCAGCTACGCAGAGAGGTGTATAAGAGTCCGATGAGATGATGTCCCAGCCAAAATTCAACAACTTCCATAATTACCCTCTTCAATGACTTTAGCTGGATCGTACCTATTCCTCCTTATGTAAACACGCCGGGCATTTATATGAGTATTGGACCTACTTGTCCATAAACAGAAATCACCCAAACTCCATTTGGACAATGAGTCTTCTTAATCTTTAATTTTTTACTAGCATTGTCTAGTTTTTACATTGCCAACATGTCTGCTTGGCCATCTTCATTTTTCATTTCTATGGTCGTCGCTCCATAACTCCCCTTGTCAACATTCGATGTTCTCTGCACCACGCTATTCGTGACGTTTTGTGGGCAGCCTTCAATGGAAGATGCAAGCGCCTAGGAATACGGTCCCACTAAAGCATGTGTCACTGTAGGCTACAGTAATCCATGCAGTGAAGAAAGAGATAAGTTTTTCAAACAAGATATTTTAAATATCTCTTGGACAGTTATGTGAGGTAACTTCTCAGGGGGAAGTAGCCCATTTTGGACCGTTTTGGTTATTGGTCTTTGTAAGTAGATACATTCAATCACAAAAAAATAATCTGAAATAGCCAAAATATTCTATGATTAATGGGCTTACTAGTGATATACACAGAATACACAGTCTACAGCAGACTACACAACAAGAAAGGTTCTTCTAAACTGTGTCAAATGGTCAAAATTGCGACACCGGTTTCCTAATTTGGACTTCAAGTTTCGTAAATTGGACCACGTGTTCTAAAATGGACCTATTATTTAAATGCCTAATTGCAATACTGCCATACTGCTGTCGCCTCACAAAAATTACTCATTCAGATAGTTAAAATCATCCTATGAACCGCTTATTAACACCTATTGATTGCTGTTAAAAATGACATATTTGATATGTGAGATTTTTATTATTTAATTACAATGAAGTTTGTATTACTAGTATATTCATTCCCAAGTCATTTCACTCCATAAATCACCACTTTCTCTTTCCCGGAGTGTTCTGCAGCAACCCGAGTGCTTCCACGCGTAGTAGCCGTCTGCTCATCGGATACCTCGTCCTCGGCAGCATTTGTTTGTTCGTGTCTGCATACGGTCAACAACTTACAAATAAAATACTAATAGAATTAATCGTTTTAAAATGGCACAAATCTGTTGAAAAAACATTACTTAAATAAACAAATAATAAGCTTTATATTTTTTAGCTCGCGAAAAACAGTATATGTTTACAAATATGTATTCTATAAGAAAACAATAATATACAGTTTTCTTTGATTTCGTAGGGAGTGTGAGAAACTGTGGTTGGTAGCCATGCTGAACTGTATTTTTTTCCTTTCGTTAGATATAGATGTTTACTTATTAAGGACGTGGCCCGGGTGTTTAGCAAACTATTTGTGTTTGTGGAAAAGAAAATCTTTCGCCGAGGCTAATTGAAGGAAAGTTAGCAGCTTTAAATTATAGATTTCACGTGAAACTGTCCTGAATAACAAATAAATGTACACATCTTAAATCGATTATATTAATATTCCTAACCTTTGTGTCCACCGAAGTGTACCGTAAAGTCATGGACGGTGATAAATTTGAATAAATATAAAATACGTAACATTGACTGAGTCACTGGCGTCATATTATTTTTCCTTTGGATGATAAATTATAACAGTTTTGCTAACTCTTACCCCACAGGTATTGAATTTGGTGTGAATTAAATAACCTTCCCTCCGTTTTTACCACATATAGAGCCTGTGGTTTTTAAAATGCAGAAAATAATTATTTTGTACAGAGTGAGCATATTTAGGTACGTAGAGTTTGAATGTATTTGTGTTAATCATTTTGGCTTCAAAGTTAGTTTTAAAATTATTATATGACGCGGAATTTATTAGTCTTTTCTTTCTGGAACTAATGAACGGAATTGTCACTTATTTGCAGAATATTTTCGTCATATTTAAAGTTAATCACGATCCGTTTTAGTTAAAGTACATTAGGCCCACCTGTAAAATTGTATCATTCAATTTTGAAATTAACTGAGCCAACCCAAAAAGATTATTAAACTGTAGGCTCTTAGGGGCTAAAATACAAGAGGACACAGCTAATAAGTTAGCCCTTTTTAAAAAAAATGTTGTTACCACATATCATCACACAACTGTATTTCACATATTAAAACAAAATAAAAACCCGACCTATCCGGCCAACTTCTCGAATGCCGAGAGTACTATTAATATAATAAAAATGCAGCGGGTCCCGCGCTCTCACCTACCGCCCCCGACCTCTCAGAGCGCCTATCAACCAGTGAGTGACATGATCAAACATTCTTGGCGGGTGTCGCTCCCTCAAGAGACGCCCCCGCCCGGCATGTGAGGGTGACTCTCAGACAGCGAGTGTCAGAGTCCCTATGACCACCGCCCACTCCGAGACGCGGGGAGAAGGCCTGGCGAACGTGCCTGCTGTTCAGGGTGCAACGTTTATTGCACCTCAATTACATTTTAATATGTTTTTCATTAATATCATTTTGTACGGGAATGCTTTCTATCTCATGACACTTCAGTGTTTTCTTAAACGATTATTTTATGAAGTAACCAATTGAAACAAAACAATGTTCAAAATATTCCCCATTTAACGCACTTTCACCCCATATGTTTGTTCAAATATATGACTCCTAATATCTATTAAATGGCAAAACCTGGAAGAAGGTAAACGGTCCAAATTGAGAAACCAGTTTTCTAATTTGGACCGACATTTTCCTAAGTTCGATCTGAAAAGTACTACTATAAATAACATTTAAAAAACACAGCAATAGCATGGCGAATGAAACAAAGTGTTACTAGAGACTATTTCCAGTCTATAGAGAAATACGTCTTGATGCTAGGCCTCATTTTGGCACTTCGTGTGTGTATCCATGACCCATAGTCCATGCACTGGATCATTTATTATTTCTTTGCCTCCTCGTACAATTACAGAAAGAGTTAGCACCATCTTCTTCGTGATTTTCATGTTATTTGAAAAGTAAGTCTGTCTTCCCTTTTTTCAACTGAGGCGCACCTTTCATGTTTTATAATTACAGTTTGTATGTGCTGCTTATGAATATTTTTTATTACATTTTGCACCGTCGTAAACCCGGATTCATCAACGTTGAACGCACTATTGGCTGTAATTTTATACTCATCAACTGTTTTTTCAAGAACGACAAAAAGTGGTTAACATTCTCCCTATTAAACACTTAAGCTCGGGCCATTGACATATATTCTGGCTTCCGGACAAGATTTTTTTTTTCATAAACAAATAAAACCACTTTTCCTGGCCAATTTTGTCTGTTTGTTAAAGTTGTGGCATAGTTTATATTTTTCTGCGATGCGTAAAGCTACCTTTCGAACATAATTTCAAATAATATTCATTTCGTTGCTGGAACCCCTACATAAATTTTCCCATTTTCAATAAATAGGTTTTTTTCCCTGGTCAATGCAAAATTGCTTATATGAGGCTACTGGAACAAGTCCAATATCCCAATGAATTCATAGACTGAATACCAACCACCGTTTTTCCAGTAAATTTTATTCACAGTCCTTGTGAATAAAACCACCTGAAACCTCTTATAAATATAGTTCTCACTCTAGGCACATCACCGCTATGGCTCCAGCTGATTAAAGGAGGGAAACAAAACATAAGGAATTAAATGTATGAATTATGAATGACTTTATCAAGCCTTTAATACTATAGCTTAACAATAGTGCTTTGAAAAATAAAGTTATGTACCTTTCCTTTCTTTCTTGACGTACTCTATGTATTATATTTAATAGGCCACAGGCAGTACGGTGAAGTAAAAGAACCCATTTCCAGATGGTTTAGTGTGTGTGTCCTGTAGTGTTCCGTAGCGGTCAGTTTGTTTTCATTTTAATTAACGAGTTTTAGGTGTGGTATAAATACGCCAAATACGATAACCTAATACACTTAACTTGCAAATCGAATGAAATGAAAAACTTTGGAAGAAAATATCGATAATACACTAGAAAAAATAGTGATATTGTCTAAGAATAACGGGTTACGGGTAAATGCTCCAAAACAATCTAGAATACTATAATTGGTTGGAAAAAGAAAACAAAAAAAAAAACTCGTACAGAAGTTCAACAACAGTCCTATCTTCGTAACATATCAAAAAATTTGCACTGAGGCTGTCAATTAAAATTGTAGCGGTACAGATCAAAGACACGCTGTCCTGGTCAAATCATACCCGTGTGTATGTACGTAAAGGAAATCGTCAAAATCGTCACACCTTATTAAATCTCATAATTGATGTAATTTCCCTTCAGCGTTATTTTGTCCTGTCTTAAGCTCTTTTTTCCAACAATCTACCCAATAAACTGTAAAATAGCCTACGAGCGCAACACCAGGCCTAGAGCACTCTCTTCAAATTACAGTTATGTACACTGAAGAGCCAAAAAAAATGGTATAGGCGTGCGTATGCAAATAACAGAGATATGGGACCAATCATAGTAACCCGATGCGGTCGGCAGCTAGATCGGTTACTGCTGCTGCAGTGGCAGGTTGTCAAGATATATGTGAGTTTGAACGTGGTGTTATAGTCGGCGCACGAGAGATGGGACATAGCATCTCCGAAGTAGCGATAACATTTGGATGTTCGCGTACGACCATTTCACGAGTGTGCCGTGAATATCGGGAATCCGGTAAAACATCACATCTTCGACATCGCTGCGGCCGGAAAAAGATCATAAAGAACGGGACAAACGACGATTNGAGTGTGCCGTGAATATCGGGAATCCGGTAAAACATCACATCTTCGACATCGCTGCGGCCGGAAAAAGATCGTAAAGAACGGNTTAAACATGACAGACGTGCAACCCTTTCTCAAATTGGCGCAGATTGGATTTGTGGACTGCCCTGCAGGATTCATGTTGTGAATTGCCTCCTGCATACCTTCAGTCATTAGTCGAGTCCATGCCACGTCGTCTTGCGGCACTTCTACGTGCTCGGGGGCCCTAAACGATATTAGGCAGGTGCACCAGTTTTTTTGGCTCTTCGCTGTATTTTCATCGTACCCGATGTTAATGTGATTTTTGGAACGTAAGCGATCTCATATGAGAAAAATTTCAGAGTACTGTGCTGTTACGAACCAAATAGACCATATTTTACGCCATCTTCGTTGGAGTATGTGACGAAATTTTACTAAAAGTAGTCATAATCAGGCTTGGTGTTTGCGTGTGGGTGCGTATGTACATATGTGAGTATATTGGTTAGTTCGCGATGCTGCAGTGGCGTTGTATTTACTGTGCTCCAATTTCTCGGCTACTGTGGTCCTGGATGTAAGTTGTACTCGAAGAAAAACTCTAACGTAAGTTGTCAGCAGAGAGCGCTATCAAGTTCCGTCTGCAAGGATATTTTGTCAAAACCCCGTCTACTTGTACGGAAACCTCACACTAGCCAATCCCAAGGGGATGAGGTCAGTACCATCTCTCGAAAGCTCGACTGCATTTGGGTTCTTCTATCCCAGCGACCCAAGGCGACAAAAAAAAAGAAAGCTCGTGGTCAAGACGAACAAATCTAGCCTGTTTTCAAAAGAGACGAATGCTTGTCAAATCTGAAGAACTGTCCCTAGCGGTCCCGACTCGGGCAAATACCGAATGTGGGTTTCCTTCCTCCCATGACGTGACTGAAGAAAAATTTGGTAGGGATTATGGAGTGAGCGGTAATGTTCGATTCTGTCTAATATTTTAATTTTTCTTTTGACATCTTGAACTCGGTATTAAAATATTTTTGTTCTAAAACACTATGAATTGGCCTGTACAATATATTATATGGTCAATAAAGCTGTTTATTATATTAATGGTAAATGCTGATAAGCAAGTATGGCAAACAAGTAGTACTGCTGTAGGTTATGTTAACTGATATGTTTTAGGTTTGTCAGACACTTATTTTCAAAATGGCGGTAATATAGCTATTTTATTTTGTATGTTATATCGTCGAAACTGTGTAATTAATCCCAATGAAACTTTTTATACTGGCTTTATATATTACAAAAATTAAATCTGTACACAAAATGTACATGTCTGCCATTTTGCAAAATAGTATCACTTGACCACATAAAATTATGTGATATCCGAAAAAAACCACCTATTTATACCAAATTTGTTTAACAATTATCACTATGGCAGGCTATGTAAACTAATAATTTTTGAGACTGTCAGACACACCTGTTTTCAAAATATAAACGTTTTCGCTCAGAATGTTTTACCTACGAAACCGCAAAACTAATTTCAACTTAACTTTGTACGCTGACAGTATCAATTATATTCATCAAAATTGTCTATGCAAAGCCTAATTTATCCACCATTTTGTAAGATATCACCACATGAAATAATGTAGTTTTTTGCCGTTTCTCGGGAAACACTCGATCGATTTCTTTCAAATTTGGCCACGAAGATTTATTGTGGTAGGCTATATTAATATATAGTATGTAAGTCACTTATTTTCTGAATGGCATGCAGTTGATTGCTAGTAAGCTTAATTTTATGAGTTTTTTCTGAATTTTAATCCAGAGTAAGTTACTCGTGTGTTTTAATTGTTTTTGTACTGTTTGACATGTTTCTGGTTTCATCTCTTATCATATTGCTGCCAATGAGATGTCAACGACTACCTACCATCTAAACTTTTGAGAACTTCACTATAATTTATCTGCACCCACATAGAGGTAAATAGGCTCATTAGTAATCAGTAACTTCTTGTTAATCTGTGTCAGGTCTGAGGAGGCCTAAGTACCATCATAGCTAAGTCGACTGTTTTTTTTTCACGGCTGTTTCGAAGTGAAAGCCATAGTGTTTTAAAAAAACTGTGAAATTGTAGAAAGTAGTGTTTCTTGAACATTTTCTACAAATACAAACACAATGTAACCCTAATTATGCTGCTGTATGAGATGAATTGCCTACTTTACAACATTTCCTCACTTTCGAAAATACGTGTTTTGTAAACGTACAAAGGTTATATAAGTTTGCTATCACCGTATTTTTCTTCCCTTCGCCTCTTTTCTTTGACTGCTTGATTTAAAGACGGCTGTATTGTTCTAAATATCGGTTATTTAATTGCTTAAAACAATTTAAATAAAAAATTGTTGTACCATACAGAGACTTCCACGCATACATCAAGTTCATCAGGCCGAGATCATATTCACTCTACCTCTCGACTGAGAAGTGTGTATCTACCTGTTCTATAGCACCCAATTTTTTTCTTTGTCATGATAAGATTCTGCGGTCCCCATATTGAATTAGTAGGCATAACATTCCCGGTACGCGATATATAATAGAGCATAGAGACGTGCAGCATGTTTTAATGTTTATAAAGTCATAAAATGACTGGTTCACTACTGATTGTCTCATGTTGTCGACAAGTAGAATGCAAGCCGAGTCGATGTTCGATGTGTTGCGCGTAGACGCTGAGGTTAGTGAAGTGCGTGCGTACCACCAAGTGAGCCAGGACCTCGAAGTGCGNTCGATGTGTTGCGCGTAGACGCTGAGGTTAGTGAAGTGCGTGCGTACCACCAAGTGAGCCAGGACCTCGAAGTGCGTTTAGATAAAAGGCAGCCTTAAAGTTGTTTTAACTTTCTTCGTCGCCGGAGCCGATGGTTGTAAGCGCGNCCACGAAGATTTATTGTGGTAGGCTATATTAATATATAGTATGTAAGTCACTTATTTTCTGAATGGCATGCAGTTTATTGCTAGTAAGCTTAATTTTATGAGTTTTTTCTGAATTTTAATCCAGAGTAAGTCACTCGTGTGTTTTAATTGTTTTTGTACTGTTTGACATGTTTCTGGTTTCATCTCTTATCATATTGCTGCCAATGAGATGTCAACGACTACCTACCATCTAAACTTTTGAGAACTTCACTATAATTTATCTGCACCCACATAGAGGTAAATAGGCTCATTAGTAATCAGTAACTTCTTGTTAATCTGTGTCAGGTTCAGGTGGCGGCGTCAACTCTGAGGAGGCCTAAGTACCATCATAGCTATGTCGACTGTTTTTTTTCACGGCTGTTTCGAAGTGAAAGCCATAGTGTTTTAAAAAAACTGTGAAATTGTAGAAAGTAGTGTTTCTTGAACATTTTCTACAAATACAAACACAATGTAACCCTAATTATGCTGCTGTATGAGATGAATTGCCTACTTTACAACATTTTCTCACTTTCGAAAACACGTGTTTTGTAAACGTGCAAAAGTTATATAAGTTTGCTATCACCGTATTTTTTCTTCCCTTCGCCTCTTTTCTTTGACTGCTTGATTTAAAGACGGCTGTATTGTTCTAAATATCGGTTATTTAATTTCTTAAAACAATTTAAATAAAAAATTGTTTTACCATACAGAGACTTCCACGCATACATCAAGTTCATCAGGCCGAGATCATATTCACTCTACATCTCGACTGAGAAGTGTGTATCTACCTGTTCTATAGCACCCAATTTTTTTTCTTTGTCATGATAAGATTCTGCGGTCCGCATATTGAATTAGTAGGCATAAAATTCCCGGTACGCGATATATAATAGAGCATAGAGACGTGCAGCATGTTTTAATGTTTATAAAGTCATAAAATGACTGGTTCACTACTGATTGTCTCATGTTATCGACAGGTAGAATGCAAGCCGAGTCGATGTGTTGCGCGTAGACGCTGAGGTTAGTGAAGTGCGTGCGTACCACCAAGTGAGCCAGGACCTCGAAGTGCGTTTAGATAAAAGGCAGCCTTAAAGTTGTTTTAACTTTCTTCGTCGCCGGAGCCGATGGTTGTAAGCGCCGTTGGTTACGTAGTTTCAGCAGTGGTTATTACTTTCTAGCGCAGCAACGAATAACGAGAGGCATGAGCGTTGTAAATGCAGCAGGGACTGTAACGTTATTTTCTGACGTACCAGCAAATAACGCTTCGTGTTTTCCTCCACATACGTTTGCAAGTAACGTTGAATAGGAACTTGAAGACTTGGGACGTGTTTCAGCAGGCAGTTTTAGTGTACCAAACCATCACGGGACCCAATTTTGTATACTAAAGTAATGACTATTTGGTATTTGAATATTCAGTTTTAAGTATGTGGTGAAACTTACTCAATATTTAATTAGCACATTCCAAGAACGTCACCATATATATTTTGAACCTAATATAAAATTCACGTAATCTATATATATATATATATAAAACAAAGTCGGGTTAGTTACACCATTTATAACTCGAGAACGGCTGGACCGATTTCAATAATTTTAGATTTTTTGGATTTGTCTGCGCCCGGAATAACATATAGGCTATTTAAACATCGTAAAAGTTCACGGAAAAAATAATTATAACGTAAATTAATTTTTTCATACATTTTATATGGATGACATTTTTGACATGAAATTAACTGAAGTTAAAGTATTGCCTCTAAAATAAATAAGGAATGCTAACATGAAAAAACATTGTGATTATAAATCAGTTATACTGACTTCGCTTTCGACTTTACAGATTCAAGGCCAGATTCACCATCGAATTGGATCATTGCAACCTCTTGAAGATGCACAGTATAAATTCTTACAAATATACTTCATGGGCANAAAATTCTTACAAATATACTTCATTGGCAATATGGAGGAACAACTTGATGGACGTCAAGAGATCAACACAGCAATGAAAAGAGCAATTCTTCAAGATTTGCAGCAAATACTTCATGAACATCATGCATTGGTCAGGCTGTTCAAGACGGCGTTGGAGCGCATGCCAAATGATGACTACAAAGTCGTGATCAGAGCGGATAAACGACCAGCTGGAACACACGAACGCACATTTAACGCTCCAACAATATATGAAGTTGCAATCCTTATTGTTGGTGAAAACTTTGAAACACGCGATATTGTGCTTACACGTCGCGATACTGGGCAACTGCAAACAATATTTGAAACACACCGTTCATATGACACGTTGCAATATCCGCTGATGTTTTGGCAAGGAGACGATGGATATCACTTTAATATCAAGATGATAAATCCATTGAATGGTGAGTATCNGTGCTTACACGTCGCGATACTGGGCAACTGCAAACAATATTTGAAACACACCGTTCATATGACACGTTGCAATATTCGCTGATGTTTTGGCAAGGAGACGATGGATATCACTTTAATATCAAGTTGATAAATCCATTGAATGGTGAGTATCAATATCATAGTTTCATTTCAAAAAGGGCTGGCAAACAATCTTAAATAATTTATCTTAACCCCTTTTAAATATGCTAAAAGGAGCTTAGGGGATTTAGTAATCACATGGTTCTGTCCACCCCTTCAGGGAATACGGACATGAGCTTTTCTTCAAAGATATTAATTTAACTGTTTTTATTACAGGTCAGGAAATTACCAAGAAGGTTAGCTGGATGAATTATTACGCATATCGTTTGATGATTCGTCAAAATACTGACAATTATTTGCTGCCATTTCGTCGATTGCTACAGTAATATTGCTTTGATATGTATGTCAAAATCGAAACAGAGCGCCTAACTTTCATTAATTTGAACCAAGCCAAACTGCGTTCAGAGGAGTATATCCATTTACGCGATGCAATAAGCACCGAAGGAGATGCAGCTAATGTTGGTCGATTGACTATTCTACCGGCGACGTACACAGGTAGCCCACGTCATATGCATGAATAGGCGCANCGTCATATGCATGAATATGCGCAAGATGCAATGACATATGTTCGTCATTACGGTCGGCCAGATCTATTTATTACCTTTACGTGTAATCCGAAATGGATAGAAATTGTTGAAATGCTGCTTCCCGGACAAACATCAAGTGATCGGCACGACATCACCGCACGTGTCTTCAAGCAAAAAATCCGGTCGCTGATGAACTACATTGTTAAGCAACGCGTCTTTGGGAATACTCGATGCTGGATGTATTCAATCGAATGGCAAAAAAGAGGCTTGCCGCATGCACACATTCCCATTTGGTTAGTTGAAAGAATTCGACCAGATCAAATAGATGATATCATATGTGCCGAGATTCTTGATCCCGAAACCGATCCAGACCTACATGATGTTGTAATTACGAATATGATTCATGGACCGTGTGGCGCCATCAACCCCCAATCACCGTGCATGGTAAACGGCAAGTGTTCCAAACGTTATCCACGAAAATTGACGGCGGAGACCATCACTGGCAACGATGGGTATCCACAGTATCGGCGTCTATCACCCGATGATAACGGTCTAACTATCACAAGGAAAGGGAAAGGAAACGATTTCGTGGTCGACAACAGTTGGATTGTTCCATATTCGACACTTCTTNTCACTGGCAACGATGGGTATCCACAGTATCGGCGTCGATCACCCGATGATAACGGTCGAACTATCACAAGGAAAGGGAAAGGAAACGATTTCGTGGTCGACTTGTCAACCTAACAAGGTATAAGCTGTGAAGATTCCAAAACATTCAAGACACATTGCAACGTTGAGTATTGCAATCCGGTGAAGTCCATCAAATACATCTGCAAATATGTCACGAAAGGCAGCGATATGGCGGTTTTTGGCATCCAAACCTCCAATACCAACGATGAAATTACGCGCTATCAAGTTGGTCGATATGTGAACTGCAATGAGGCTATTTGGCGTATATTCTCATTCCCTATTCACAAACGTCATCCCACTGTTGTACATTTGGCGGTGCATCTGGAGAATGGTCAAAGAATTTATTTCACCGCGTCGNTCACAAACGTCATCCCACTGTTGTACATTTGGCGGTGCATCTGGAGAATGGTCAAAGAATTTATTTCACCGCGTCGGATGTTGCTCAACGTGCTGAAGCACCCCCATTGACCAGAATCTTTGAGATTTACCAAAGCGATCCGTTTGCACGAACGTTGCTTTACTCGGAGATGCCACATTATTATGCNATTTGGCGGTGCATCTGGAGAATGGTCAAAGAATTTATTTCACCGCGTCGAATGTTGCTCAACGTGCTGAAGCACCCCCATTGACCAGATTCTTTGAGATTTACCAAAGCGATCCGTTTGCACGAACGTTGCTTTACTCGGAGATGCCACATCATTACGCTTGGAACGCTTCATCGAAGAAATTTCAACGTCGGAAGCAAGGCGATGCGGTTCCTGGTAATCCGGATGTGCGTTCTACTGATGCTCTTGGTCGTATTTACACAGTTCATCCGAAGAATGATGAATGCTTCTATTTGCGGTTGTTGCTGGTGAATGTTCGTGGGCCAACATCATTTGAATCACTACGAACTGTTAATGGTATGGTGTACCCAACATTTCGTGCTGCATGTCAAGAGCTCAATTTGCTTGAAAACTATAGTCATTGGGACACGACAATCGCTGAAGCAATTATTTCTGCAACTCCAAGTCAGATGCGCACATTATTTGCTGTCATCATTTCGACATGCTTCCCATCAAATCCGCGTGACCTTAGGAACAAATACAAAGATGACATGTCAGAAGACATTTTACATAGAATTCGTGCCAGTTCAAGAAATCCCGATCTTGAGGTGAATGATGAGATGCTAACCAGGCTTTGCTCTTGATCGAAGACATGTGTTACCTCATGTGCGGCAGTTTGTTAGTCAGGTTAGGAATGCCAGCGCCAGATCGAGGAATGAATGACGCATTTAATCGAATATTCTGAATAGAACGTAGTGTCTCTTTACGATTTTCCTGCTCTGTTCTGTGTCTGTTATGTTGTCGGAAATATTTCTTTGTTCCAAATTGGATTCTACACAGTTGTGTGGTTCTGTTATATTTCCTTTCATATCTGTCATCTGCCGGCGTCTGTATGCGAGGCGTATGTTGTGGTCTGACGGAGTAGAAATTTGTACTAGGTGTACAATATTTGCTGGCCATGAGTGCATACGTGTTTCTTTTCTGGTCCCCCTGTGTGGGTTCAAGCGTGCAGGGTGTATGGGGGATAACTACATCCTGTACTGCCCGTTTTTTTAATTTTGAAATGTTTTGTGTGTTAGACGTAGGATATTGTCTATGCATTGGCTGTTGTGGGAAAAAGTATGGGTATGGTGTTGCTAGGCTGTGGAATGGGCACAGTGGCACTTGAAATATTGGAGGCGCGTCCATTGCTGGTGTTCTGTATGTGTGAAAGTTTCTGTTGCGCCTGAAATTTGTTGTCCGTTCGAACCGTCCTGTGTTGAGCGCCTGTTGTCGGTTCCTGTGTTCTTTATCTACCTTCGTGTGATCGCGGGACACTGATAGTTTACCAATTTCCTCTTTTAGTGCTTTAATCTGTGCTTCCATGAAAGTGTTTTAGATTTTGTTTATACTTGTGAATGCCGGTTTCAATATGTCTGATATTATTTTTAATTTCTGCTTGTGTGTTATTGCTCATGACTATAAGTTTATCGACTACTGTCGGCGCTAACGAATTCCAGAGAATTTCTATGATTTCCGCCTCTGGCATGTTGTGTTTAACCTTATTTTCTAGAAAAATAATTTCTTGTACATGTACGGTCGCGGATTCATTAGGCTCCTGTCGCTTCCTGTACAATTGTNATTTTCTAGAAAAATAATTTCTTGTACATGTACGGTCGCGGATTCATTAGGCTCCTGTCGCTTCCTGTACAATTGTCATTTATATTTAGCAATGGTTTCTTCAGTTGCAAAAATATTAATAAGTTCATGTGTAACACCTTCCCACGTGAGTAAATGTGGCTCAGTTTTATTTTAAATGTTTTCATGCACCCTTTTAGGTGCGCTTACTAGATATATTGGTAGCCTTTTAATTTTCGTTTCCTCACCCCACTGGTTGATTTCCGCCCCTATTTCAAATTGCTTTAAGAATTCCAAAATTTCTTCTTCGTGACTATCATGAAATTTTTCTACTGGAACTGGTTGTTGGATTACTAAGTTAAATTTTGATATTTCCGCCATGTTTGTGTGCGTTTGTGTATTTGATTTAACAGTAATTATGGGTGGTGTTGCTTGAGAATGTTCCTGTAGTAAGTGTGTATCTGTATTTCGATAACTACTTTCTCCAATATGTTGATAAGTTATTTCGTATCCTTCGGTATCCGTGGCAAATTTAAACTCGTGGTTATCCGTTTGTGTGGATTGTAAACTCTTAAAATACGATCTTGTACAGGGCCTATCACGTCCGTGTATATTTTCTGTTTGTGTATCACTATTCACGTTTGCGTCCGTATCTCGTGCTCTCGGATTAGTTGTTACAATGTCAAAAATTATTTTTAATGGAGATTGCCGTTTTGGGTAACTAGCAATTTAATTATGTGTGACCATGTTCCATATTTTATGTGAGACATTCAATTCCGTAATATTATATTCAAGCAGAATAAGCAATTTATCACCAAGCACATGCAATTAATAAACCCAGTTAATGGTTAGTGCAGGAAGTATATTGCAGAAAATGTTAATAAATGAGTAATCCGAAGAGGATGGGTGGGTGGGGGAATTTGGAGGTGGGTTTGACTCGCTTGCTAGTCGATTGGTAGGGCTCAGAAGGCACCTCCGCCATTTGTTATGAGCCTTACTCACTCATAACACTCTTAGGATAGTTTAATGATAGGGAAAACTGGGTAAGCTCAGATATTTAAAGGATTGTAGAAATCA
Organism: Clitarchus hookeri; assembly: GCA_002778355.1. NCBI lineage: Eukaryota > Metazoa > Arthropoda > Insecta > Phasmatodea > Phasmatidae > Clitarchus > Clitarchus hookeri. The sequence goes on from NQII01001701.1 coordinate 52,576, forward strand.
TTAATAAAGTCTTTACTGGAACAATAGTTAGTAGAGTATACAATGATATTCCATTTAAAATTAAGTCAAATGGAAGTGAGAGGGAAGGACTCAAGGAAGGTTATTAAGAAGGAGGATCACATTAAAGAAAGGAACTCACCCTAGCCTCGCACCCGGAACCGCTGTCGGACGCTGCTCCCAGGAACCGCTGGTGTCACGTCTGAAGTTCGAAGGAGACGATGACCCCTCTCGGTCGTAGACGTCTATATCACACTTCTCGCCCCACCACGTGACTATTGACGTACTTTGATTTGATTGGTTCCCCTTGTGCGTAGGCGGCAGGCTCTTCCGGGTTGACTGTTCTTCTCACCTAAAATGCTCTTAGATCAGCACCAGCTCAGCGGATCCACTGTNGCCCCACCACGTGACTATTGACGTACTTTTATTTGATTGGTTCCCCTTGTGCGTAGGTGGCAGGCTCTTCCGGGTTGACTGTTCTTCTCACCTAAAATGCTCTTAGATCAGCACCAGCTCAGCGGATCCACTGTNGGCAGGCTCTTCCGGGTTGACTGTTCTTCTCACCTAAAATGCTCTTAGATCAGCACCAGCTCAGCGGATCCACTGTTGCCGAGCGTCGTGTGCTTAATTTTCTCCCCCGATTGCTGCAATCACTCTCCGTCTGCCGTTTTGATATTCCATCACTCCTGTGGCGTCTTTGCGCCATTGTTCTATCGTTGCTGAATTCGGTTCCATGTAGGTGTTAATGAACTGTGTGGCGTCTTTCTTAGGTTCTGCTTAGTTAGGCATTTCACAACGGGACCCAACCGTAACAACTTGCACCAATGTAGATCAAAATTAGTATTCTAACACTGGGTTACCGACTCAGTGCTCAGGGATGTTGAGACGTCGCTCCTGCCTCCTCGCTACACGAACCTGACGCCGTGATAAGTCGTCACAGAGGACCTTCCCTTAGAGAGAAGACGGACGATATTAGATAGTATATTGTGCGTGGAACAACAGATGTTACAGTGAAATGACACAATTACTAATTAAAAGTGTGTACAAAGTTCAACATAAAAAAAAAAAGAAAATTACCATCGCAAAAACAATTGTACAGCTCAGTGTTATTTCGTCTTGTGTGTATCAGTTTACAGATATTACAGCGTTCAAGCTAAACACACGTATCTCTCATTTAGTGATACAATTTTAACAGCTTGTATAAACTATTTTGAAATTCTTTTAAAACCACAACTTATCATCTAGGAATATTTTGAGCATGGTAACCGAAATAGCGCCCGTAACGATATGTAATACCTCACTGACCAAAGGAAACGCGAGAGAATATTTCGGCTAAGAGTTTATTATGTTAGGGTATGGAAAAGTTTTATTAAAGTAGATCAGCAATTCAGGAGTACAGGTAGATATGCGTGGTACGTAAGTTCACGCATATTGTATGCGATAATACGTATTTCAAGTGAGAAGTACTCGAAGAACTTCGTTGTCGGGTCCTCCCCCCCNTTTTCTAGAAAAATAATTTCTTGTACATGTACGGTCGCGGATTCATTAGGCTCCTGTCGCTTCCTGTACAATTGTAATTTATATTTAGCAATGGTTTCTTCATTTGCAAAAATATTAATAAGTTCATGTGTAACACCTTCCCACGTGAGTAAATGTGGCTCAGTTTTATTTTAAATGTTTTCATGCACCCTTTTAGGTGCGCCTACTAGATATATTGGTAGCCTTTTAATTTTCGTTTCCTCACCCCACTGGTTGATTTCCGCCCCTATTTCAAATTGCTTTAAGAATTCCAAAATTTCTTCTTCGTGACTATCATGAAATTTTTCTACTGGAACTGGTTGTTGGATTACTAAGTTAAATTTTGATATTTCCGCCATGTTTGTGTGCGTTTGTGTATTTGATTTAACAGTAATTATGGGTGGTGTTGCTTGAGAATGTTCCTGTAGTAAGTGTGTATCTGTATTTCGATAACTACTTTCTCCAATATGTTGATAAGTTATTTCGTATCCTTCGGTATCCGTGGCAAATTTAAACTCGTGGTTATCCGTTTGTGTGGATTGTAAACTCTTAAAATACGATCTTGTACAGGGCCTATCACGTCCGTGTATATTTTCTGTTTGTGTATCACTATTCACGTTTGCGTCCGTATCTCGTGCTCTCGGATTAGTTGTTACAATGTCAAAAATTATTTTTAATGGAGATTGCCGTTTTGGGTAACTAGCAATTTAATTATGTGTGACCATGTTCCATATTTTATGTGAGACATTCAATTCCGTAATATTATATTCAAGCAGAATAAGCAATTTATCACCAAGCACATGCAATTAATAAACCCAGTTAATGGTTAGTGCAGGAAGTATATTGCAGGAAATGTTAATAAATGAGTAATCCGAAGAGGATGGGTGGGTGGGGGAATTTGGATGTGGGTTTGACTCGCTTGCTAGTCGATTGGTAGGGCTCAGAAGGCACCTCCACCATTTGTTATGAGCCTTACTCACTCATAACACTCTTAGGATAGTTTAAGGATAGGGAAAACTGGGTAAGCTCAGATATTTAAAGGATTGTAGAAATCATTAATAAAGTCTTTACTGGAGCAATAGTTAGTAGAGTATACAATGATATTCCATTTAAAATTAAGTCCAATGGAAGTGAGAGGGAAGGACTCAAGGAAGGTTATTAAGAAGGAGGATCACATTAAAGAAAGGAACTCACCCTAGCCTCGCACCCGGAACCGCTGTCGGACGCTGCTCCCAGGAACCGCTGGTGTCACGTCTGAAGTTCGAAGGAGACGATGACCCCTCTCGGTCGTAGACGTCTATATCACACTTCTCGCCCCACCACGTGACTATTGACGTACTTTTATTTGATTGGTTCCCCTTGTGCGTAGGTGGCAGGCTCTTCCGGGTTGACTGTTCTTCTCACCTAAAATGCTCTTAGATCAGCACCAGCTCAGCGGATCCACTGTTGCCGAGCGTCGTGTGCTTAATTTTCTCCCCCGATTGCTGCAATCACTCTCCGTCTGCCGTTTTGATATTCCATCACTCCTGTGGCGTCTTTGCGCCATTGTTCTATCGTTGCTGAATTCGGTTCCATGTAGGTGTTAATGAACTGTGTGGCGTCTTTCTTAGGTTCTGCTTAGTTAGGCATTTCACAACGGGACCCAACCGTAACAACTTGCACCAATGTAGATCAAAATTAGTATTCTAACACTGGGTTACCGACTCAGTGCTCAGGGATGTTGAGACGTCGCTCCTGCCTCCTCGCTACACGAACCTGACGCCGTGATAAGTCGTCACAGAGGACCTTCCCTTAGAGAGAAGACGGACGATATTAGATAGTATATTGTGCGTGGAACAACAGATGTTACAGTGAAATGACACAATTACTAATTAAAAGTGTGTACAAAGTTCAACATAAAAAAAAAAGAAAATTACCATCGCAAAAACAATTGTACAGCTCAGTGTTATTTCGTCTTGTGTGTATCAGTTTACAGATATTACAGCGTTCAAGCTAAACACACGTATCTCTCATTTAGTGATACAATTTTAACAGCTTGTATAAACTATTTTGAAATTCTTTTAAAACCACAACTTATCATCTAGGAATATTTTGAGCATGGTAACCGAAATAGCGCCCGTAA
>NQII01001701.1:56414-125015 GCA_002778355.1 Clitarchus hookeri
TTTTCAACACACTATTAGTTTTCCGAGAGACTAAGTTATGAATAAACAACATTATGGGCATTTTAAAGTCCCAAGATCACGGGCAGGATGATTTCAGGGTCAACATGTTTACCAGCTTCATGGCCTGGATTAAATGTCGCCATGTCGGAATAAAATCGAGTTTCCAAACTTTGTTGTTTAAACTTTCTGCTTAAAGTAAATCCATATTCTTCCTTTTCCCTCACTTAAATCTCATTTGTCGATATTTACGAATAGTTTTTTATTTCTTCCTTTTGTTCCAATATGTGTTAAAGAGGCGAATTTGTAACGCGATAAAATACACAGTCCACAGAAAAAAAACGAAGCTTAAAACGACATTATCGAATGCGTGATGCTTTGGCCAGTACGAAACGAATTTGCCGAACAGTTGAAATTAATGAAAACGATCACATTTTTAAACGCAATGATGCAAAATTTAACAAGTGATGAAGAATTCTTGATGCAAAAGCGAGAACAAAATACGAAAATCATTAACGCGAACACGGAGATAAACATCACTCTATAGCTCCTCTGTTCGGGTTGGGACGGGACAGAAAAGATGTGACTTCCATCCGGGTCACCGTTACACGGTTCCCAGCGACGACGGCCACGTTATATTGCGTGGCAAATCACGGCTAGCGAAGGCATCGACGGCGAGTAGGCAGCCGGCCCACATCTGAACAGCAGCTTTAATATTCAATGGCTAGATAATATTCTGCGAGTATTTAAATGCTTTTGGATGCAGTGCCAAAAATAAGCCAAATTACAAAATTAAGAAACAAAATAAACCACAAACTCCATAAAATTGACGACAAGAAGCTAAGAACTATAAAAGAAACTAACAGTCAATATAACGTGAGCCGTTGAGTGATAAAGGCAACGAACTGGGCAAGAAAACTGATGGACAATAGTCACAATTAACACAAATCAGGATAATATTATTTCTTGTCCATTATCCATATACAGACTACAAAAATAGCAAGTTTTAATTACCAGTGCATTTTCTCACAGAAAATAAGCTATTACAATAGCTCACGTGGTAAAATATGAGAACTCAAGTATATATATTCATGATAGGTGTAATTCATTCATCGATTCCACAATTGTGGTCGTTTTTAAGAAAAAAAAATTCGCTTCCCTGTTATAAGTTATTTTTTTAATGGTTATTCTTTTAACTAATGATAAATGACCCAAAAAGTATAAATTTAAGTTGCATATGAAATTATATTTTCAGAAGTTCAGATATACACACTTTATTTACGGTTTGCTTATTGCTTACAGTTATCAATGCTCAGACTTAACATTTATGTTAATATTCAATAAATTAACAACATATAGTTATTTGGATGTGGCGCTACCAGTACTGTTGAATAATCACTTTGATTTGAAGAAATAATGTTTATTTAAAAATGTACTTTGCCACTAAGAAACATTTTTTGATGAAATAAATAGGTTTTTACACTGAAGTTCTATACTGAAAAGTATGGTTATCCTCTTATAACCATCGTATCGTAACGAAACGCAAAAAACATTTACCTTTTTTCCACCCTAACTGCGTTGTACTGTTGTCGAAAATATTTGTTCTGAGCTTCAGGTATACGTTTGATATCTTCAATTGATTNCCCCTTTTTTTTTCACCCTAACTGCGTTGTACTGTTGTCGAAAATATTTGTTCTGAGCTTCAGGTATACGTTTGATATCTTCAATTGATTTCGGCGTATGGCCTAAATCTTATCATTTCATCTTCTGCCAGTTTAAACTCTATTTATATTCGTTTCCGTGGATACTTCACGGCCACAAACATATTTATAAATAACTTGAAGACTTTGTATTCGATCTGGTCTCTATGCACAACTCCACTACCACCGTGCCCTCCATAACTACTTAGCGACGGGCATGCGAGGTCCTCCAATGGGACAATTTTCCCTGACCTACCCTCATGTAATATGTTAGGTGTGCGTCCGAAGTAACGCTCTAACAAAAATATCGGATTGCGCCTAAATATATCTCTTGGTTTAAATATATTACTGCATCATGCTTGTCCTAGACTGTGCATGAGTTTTAAGGTGTCTAAAACGTAATGTGTTCCTCACGAAGTGCTGGGTTTCTTAATAGTAGGTCTATCTGACAAGCGAATTTCAGGTGACGTGTTAGTCCCAACTAAAGTTAGTAGCATATGTGATACTTTATAGAACTTTGTAAAGATGGAATCGCATTTGTTGCGGTTCTATGTCAACAGTACTAAACGGACGTTACAGAAAACATTCTCGGAAAAATATTCTTGAGCTCGTTTATTCTCTAGGACCCACGAACATCTTTTGCACGTATTTCTAGGCACGTCTTTGTGACTGGTTACTTCACCAGAAAAGTAAAATATTTACATGTATGAACATTACAACTTATTTCTTTGTTCATAAAAGCACAGATAAAACTGTACGTACATATATACACACACATTTTAAATACGTAAGTGGGCGCTTGTGTTCACTTTTTCTCGTTTCACGTGCTTTTTTCAGTTGCGTTTTATTTTTTTTTTCGTATGCAAATCACTTTAAATTTTTCTCTTGTTTTCCTAGAATACAGTATATTGACTGCCTCCCTAAATCGTTATTTCTTATTCCTACTGTACGTACATATACGCATGTACGCATGCAAATAATATTTGCCCCTTACGTACGTACTGTATGTCTACTGTAGGGTCTGCAAATTGATTATCAGTGCCAAGAGTTTCTACCAAATAACCTCTCTGTTTATGACTCTGAGTGTGCTCCTAAACGCAAGACTGCTTTTAAAAACTAAAACTTTATTATTTCTCTAGGTTGTCGTTTTTTTTTAATATAATGTACACTTAACAGCCAAAAAAACTGGTACAGCTGCCTAATATCGTGTAAGGCCCCCCGAGCACGTAGAAGTGCCGCAAGACGACGTGGCATGGACTCGACTAATGTCTGAAGGTATGCAGGAGGCGATTCACGCCATTAATCCTGCAGGGCAGTCCACAAATCCAATCTGCGCCAATTTGTGAAAGGTTTGCACGTCAGTCACGTTTAATGATTCTCGTCAGTCATCGTTTGTCCCGTTCTTTCGCGATCTTTTTCCGCCCGCAGCGATGTCGCAGATGTGATGTTTTGCTGGATTCCCGATATTCACGGTACACTCGTGAAATGATCGTACGCGAACATCCAAATGTTATCGCTACATCGGAGATGGTATGTCCCATCTCTCGTGCGCCGACTATAACACCACGTTCAAACCAACTTTAAAATCTTGATAACCTGCCATTGTAGCAGCAGTAACCGATCTAGCTGCTAACCGCATCGCGTTACTCTGATTGGTTCCATGCCTCTGTTATTTGCATGCGCTCTTCATTGTAAGAATTGTTATAGTAGGAAATACGACAAATGTAATGTGGTTAAATTACAACTAACATACATATATCCTACAACATAAACTTAANTTATAGTAGGAAATACGACAAATGTAATGTGGTTAAATTACAACTAACATACATATATCCTACAACATAAACTTAAGTACTCATTGCCTAGTTATCAGATTATATTATAGGCTGTTCCCGGTTAGTTGAGCACGTTTTAAAGCCCTGCCTAAGATATACTTCTCTCTCCAGTTGGTATCCTTCCATAATATGTTAAATTAGCATTGCAATTGGCCTTTTTACTTCATTCAAGCGCCAATAAAGTGTTCTCGTGAGATCTGTGATAGCGTTAAAAATGTAAATGTGTAGACAATATGCTTATTTGTACTCTTATCTGCATAAAACAGAGAGAAAAATATGTTAAATATATTATATGACCAGAAATGTAGAAGTTACGCTTTTAATACAACGTTAAGATATGGGACTAGGTACTTACCATTTTTCGCTGCCAACTTAACTGGGAACAAGTCAGTCACCGTGTTAGTTAAAATGCATGCTGTTAGGGGCAGTAATTTGTTTGTCGCAGGTTGATTTCAAAATTGTTTAGTTTACTGTGAACCATATATACTAGGAAGTTAAATTAATTGTTTTGGTAAACATCGAATTTGGAAATTTCGCACATATACTCGTGAATGTTTTCTGAAGTACCTGCAAAATGTCATTAGCATCAAAGTTGTACATAATCTGACATATTGCTGTGTGTGACCAAAGTGTGTAATTAAAAGAATTTTTAAAACAAATAATGGCCAAATTTGTAGTGCAGTACATTGTAATAAACCTTCGTATATAATGTGATTTTATCAATGTTACAGGCAAACATTATACGCATTCGAGAATATAAAGCAGTATTAGTTTTGGTACCCATACTGATACATTAAATGTTGCTTACGACTGTTCAGGTCATAAATCAGTTCTATAAATGTTAATCGTTTTCCACGCATTTATGAAAGCAGATACAGAAAAAACAAGAATGAGCAATTCTAGGTTTATGTCTTTACTAACTTATATTTACAAATATTTTGCCATTGTNATACAGAAAAAACAAGAATGAGCAATTCTAGGTTTATGTCTTTACTAACTTATATTTACAAATATTTTGCCATTGTGATGTATTTATCTAAATGTTCTTCTTACGCCGTACGTCTGTACATGTATGTAATTCCAGCACAAAGTATTATACAAAATTAATGCATCAATCTGGAAAAATATTTTCTCACAAAGATAGAAAAAACCGTTATCCAGAATTTCCCTTTCTTAGATTTTCTGTATTGGCGTCTACAAGCCGGTCGAAGTCAAATAACTTATTTGGCGTTAATTATACCCCACGCTCTCTTAAAATCTAAATAAAGCAGGAATTATTAAAGTCATTCAGCCTTTATTTCCATCGATGATTAAGTGGTTATGCATATGCGCAAACTCTCAGAGTTTGTGAATTTCTTCTCAGCTATTAAAATATCGATATAGTTAATCATAACTTTTTTGTAGAAAATTCTATTCTCTTCATTTACGCCNTCTTCTCAGCTATTAAAATATCGATATAGTTAATCATAACTTTTTTGTAGAAAATTCTATTCTCTTCATTTACGCCTCACGCAATTTTCAATGTAAGGTATCGTATGGTATATGTTTCTTAAAAACTATAACAAATATTTCGATTGGCAGCCATTTCGCAATGAAATATGTTAAAAAACTAAGAGGCTCGAGGAATTTCCGCATGTTTTCTTACACAGTTGACAATTTCAGCTGCCAGATTTCAAACTTTTTTGAGTTATGTCCCTTACCAGCTGAAATGTGTATAATTTCTTCCTGTAATCCGAACATATTAGTAGATATAAAATGCAGCGCTATGGACAAGGGCTGGGGGCTGCGGATCTATGGATCAACCGCCATCTTGGATTCCACTATAATGGATGATGTCACAACCACCATTTTGGATACGCCATTTTTTCCGCCCACCATCTTGTCTTCGTCGGCCATCTTTTTTCCAATTACTTTTTGTTTCCATCCATTATATTGTTTCCTGCCGCCATCTTGTTTCCTATATCATGCGATCTACATGCTGTAGTTCTCTCGCCGTACACCAGAGTGCACCACCAATCCCTGTAATGTTGTTCATTGTTCCTAATGTGTGCCACCCTATTAGTCACCTTCGTTAAACCCCGCCATCTTGTTTCCACTTATCCTTCGTTCAACTTTCGCTTGCTAGGAGCTCTGGCGTCACTCTCACTCGGCCACCATGTTAGGGGCGCTGCCTTCTTTTATTTCAGAGCCTCCTAGAATCAGCCTCAGGCGACATGAACAAGGTGGGGACATTCCAATTAAATTGTAATAGTAATGTGAGNAGAGCCTCCTAGAATCAGCCTCAGGCGACATGAACAAGGTGGGGACATTCCAATTAAATTGTAATAGTAATGTGAGGTAATAATAGTTAATATAATTAATTTGTAACTTGGTATTCCATTTAAGCTCTCCCAATCAATAGTCACATAAATAGTTATTGTATACTCCTTATGTTCAATAAACTCCATCTTATACTGCTGTGCTCTACCGAATCATGACTCATTATTTAGCTACGCCCATAGCCCCTTTCAAGGACGAACTAACAAAAAAGTATAATTCATAACAATGGTGGAGGCTTGGTTCCTCCCTACACTCCCGTTGCCTTGCATCAACTTCTCTTCCATCAATCCCCATTTCAATAAATTCCCCAACCATCCATGCTAATTTCCATATTAATAATAGCAAAATTTCAGTCATGTCCACTTTTAAACCTCAAACTTTTAGCTTTTAAGTAGCAGTATAATGAAAATAATGTCATAATATCTACTTTTAAAATGTAATAGGTTTAAATAATAATTTACCTTTTACAGTTCAATATCTAAACATACAAAATCATTATTTAAAAACCTAAATAACAAACTTTATGAAAATTAAATAATTTTAGTGTAAACTGCAAGTCCCTAGTTGCGTATATGTACTTGTAAACAATTTACTTCAGCAATAACATTCTATAAATTTAAATTAAGAATAAATTATGTGCGCACTGGATGTAGTTATTTAAGATGCAACTATTACTGTGATAGTAATTCATAATCCAGTGAGCATTTTCATTAAATTAACTTTCAACTAATGCTAATTTAATAAATTTCATGCAGTACACGATATTGTATGTAGTTAGATATTGCTGTTTACAGATAAAGTAAAAATACTGTATATTTAAGAAACTTCTCATGACAGGCATAGAAATACGGAATGACAGTTAACTACGAGATTTTATTATTCTAACATAAAGCCAGTATCGCGTTATTAGTTGGCATATGGAAAGAGGAGACGTCGCGGCTAAATACCATGCGACGCGACCCAGTTGCAAGGTGCCGAGGCAACACATTCCCTACATCAGTACTTTCCCGCGGTCGAGTGCCGCAGTGTTTGCAAAACAGCGTGCTAGCGCGTGCCATGCAGTTTTATTCCACCCACACCCACTTTAAAAATTAAGTTTACTGTTCTAGTTTTAAACTCCTTATACTCCTAAAATATTCATGTACTTCCAAGAAAACAGTGTCATAAGGTCACGGGGAGAATTAATTCCTTTGGTTTCATACAGTTCTGTGATCCGAGGACTTAGCGAATCCTCGTGGCTTTCGGATGTGCGAGAGACACGCCATGCCAGTCACACTGTATTGTTTGATGCGCAGACTGCTTAACCTGACGCGAGACGGAATAATTGTGTGCAACGTCAAGGTTATTTAACGAAATGGGAATAGTGACCGAGACACACCCACTTCGACTACGTCTCTCCGCTCATGGTTTACCCACATCCAACCAATTGTAAGGAGTACTTACTCAGGAGGTCAAACCTTACGTTTCGTGTGAGAGGCGGAGCTATCTTTGTGTCTCTGGCGGAGTGGTGATCCAACCAGAGAGGCCTTTCTTCTGTGCGTGGGTCCTTTCCATACTACATAGTACCTTGAAAGTATACCACGAGGGTACTTTTGCATTTGACCTTCCTGGTGTAAGTCATTGACGGAAAATTTCCATAATCCCCGTATGCTACCCCTTTGTGTGGAAGTAGAATTGTAATTATTACGTACTTAATTATTTATGTGTTCCTTTCCTCTCTGCTATCTTCTATTTGCATAATCAGTGTCATTATGTTCTACTTATACTATGCGTTGATGTCCCTCGGCCTTGTTAACATGCCTTACGTTCTTCTCCTCTTTATTACAATCTTAACTTTTTAATAATCAATGTTTTAATAATCAATTTTAATAATTCAACTTATGCTATGTGTTGATTTCCAGTGCACTGGATAACATTTTACTAATTATGAGCTTTATCCGCGCACACATCTAACTACAATAAATTATTTTCAGGAAAAAANCTCTCTGCTATCTTCTATTTGCATAATCAGTGTCATTATGTTCTACTTATACTATGCGTTGATGTCCCTCGGCCTAGTTAACATGCCTTACGTTCTTCTCCTCTTTATTACAATCTTAACTTTTTAATAATCAATGTTTTAATAATCAATTTTAATAATTCAACTTATGCTATGTGTTGATTTCCAGCGTACTGGATAACATTTTACTAATTATGAGCTTTATCCGCGCACACATCTAACTACAATAAATTATTTTCAGGAAAAAAAAATTCGTAAGAAAACCGGTAGTAGCATAACCGTACACATTTGTAGACATTATCTAAGAACTGGATCCAAAACAGTGAAACTATGAAGTTGTAACATAAGTTAGTATTCATATACCGCCCAAAAGAACAATTGACAAAGACAGTTTAGAAGTAAATGAGTTATAACACGTTAACAGGTTTAAATACATAAGTTTCCAAGGTATGACACACCCACAAAATAATACAATCATAAATATAATAAAACGAGAATTAAATTCACAATTTAGTTTTAAATAACCATAATCTGCATAAACTATTAGGGCCCTCTTATTTATTAAAACTAAAAATGTTATATAAGATGTTTCGACAAACTGTGAATGCATTCTGTTAATACACTTCCTTGCAAGTTTCAGAACAATGGTACCGCACGTCATGAACAGCAGCAAACAGCAGTGACGTCACACCTCTTATCCAAAGTCCTCCGGAGGGCGGCGCAAGCAATGTCCACGACAGCAGCGGCGGCAGGACACCTGTTCTGACGTCACACACAGAAACGTCGTCGAGTCGCGCACGTTCATTCCACAGCATCAGCACTTCCACATTACCCAGCTCGCGAGTCGTTCCTTTAAAATATTTACAGGTAACCAGCGGTTTCCATATTTTACATACACCACTCACACAGCATTCTGCAGGTAACAGTAACACTTACATAACAAACTTCNCAGCGGTTTCCATATTTTACATACACCACTCACACAGCATTCTGCAGGTAACAGTAACACTTACATAACAAACTTAACTTTAAAAAAGTTTATGATTGCATAAATGAAAATAGCGATTGCTAATAGGAGGCCTCCAAAATATAATGTTTCGGAATTATAATGTATAGAAAAAAAATTAATATCAGTTTTACGATTGAAAAGAATTTGGAAAAAAAATCGTATTCCAATGTTTGCAACTATAAAACAGTTAAATTTAAAATGTACCTACTCAACAAATAACTTATACGGATAAATTAATGCATTGTAAGAGTTTCTATCATAAAATAGAGACGTCCGATTTGTAAAACTTTATTGAATTGTTGTCAATTAAATAATCTAGTCTTTACGGGAAAAGTAATNCAGCGGTTTCCATATTTTACATACACCACTCACACAGCATTCTGCAGGTAACAGTAACACTTACATAACAAACTTCACTTTAAAAAAGTTTATGATTGCATAAATGAAAATAGCGATTGCTAATAGGAGGCCTCCAAAATATAATGTTTCGGAATTATAATGTATAGAAAAAAAATTAATATCAGTTTTACGATTGAAAAGAATTTGGAAAAAAAATCGTATTCCAATGTTTGCAACTATAAAACAGTTAAATTTAAAATGTACCTACTCAACAAATAACTTCTACGGATAAATTAATGCATTGTAAGAGTTTCTATCATACAATAGAGACGTCCGATTTGTAAAACTTTATTGAATTGTTGTCAATTAAATAATCTAGTCTTTACGGGAAAAGTAATNAATAGAGACGTCCGATTTGTAAAACTTTATTGAATTGTTGTCAATTAAATAATCTAGTCTTTACGGGAAAAGTAATGACTTTCTTATCACCATTTTTAAAATTTTAATTTTTATAGAAAACGAACCATTGGTACAATTTACCACATTCAATAGATATCATTATATGTTAATGACACATATTTCTTGTACAATATGTAACATTTATTACTTCAACATTTTCTTTGTTATATTTAAATACTTGTGTATATGTTACTTTAAAGTATCCGTTCTATTTACCTCTTAAGTACTGAAACGTAGTAGAAAAGCAGCTGCAACCATTATTTTGTTTTAATTTTATAGCAGTTCCAATTATTAATTAAATAATATTCTACGTTTTGATACCATCCCATTAGTAGCCTACTACCGTGATGTCACTTACTATTTTAGTATGTAACATTCTCCTATCACATCACTATTTTTGTCAGTGTTCTAACATGTGTTTATTTTTCAGCAAGTGTATTTTCTGTACAAACAAAACACAATAATTGTTGTAACGGGAAGAGCCGTTAACTTACCAAATTTAAATTCTTTTCATTTTAAAATATTANACAAAACACAATAATTGTTGTAACGGGAAGAGCCGTTAACTTACCAAATTTAAATTCTTTTCATTTTAAAATATTGCTTTATATTTTGATTATGATTAATGATTAATATTTTTTCTTCATTCCTTACAAGAATTAATATAATGAACAATTCACGCCACGAAGTACTTAGGGACTCACAAACTCAAGAAAGGCTGATGCGTTTGCGAACCGCCTGCGAGGCGTCTACCGTGCTCCCGTGGAAGACAATTTGCACACCCAGTGGAAATGCAAGTTAAAGGCCCGCAAGGCCACTGCAAACACACAGCCCAGCGTTTGTTCGGCCCACCTTGCCCGAGGACTGCACGAAATCAATTGGCAGTCTCTTATACCTAACTTTTCCGTCTACCTTAATTCCTTTCAAAAATGTTTCCTACCGTAGAGAAGAGGACTTCAACCGGATCCATATTCCTGCTGCCACAACATGAACCCCGCAATTCCTAGTCATTAACATAATCCACACGGACTCTAGGGCGAGATGAGGGCATCTCGCTTGTGAACATTGGGGGAAATGTTATGAAGTGATCAGACCTTAGCTGAACGGCCTGCCTTATCACACCTTCAAACATTGAACAAGGGCACGAGCGTGATTGCAATAACACCTTGCGAAAGACAGTTTCAGAAATCCCCTCCACAAGAAATCTTCCTTCAATTAGATGCTTCGTTCAAAATGCGTTTCGTAAAGTGAATTCAAGAAGGGGAAATTTCGTGCAATGGATGAATGGTTCGAGAAATGCTTCGCAAACAGGGAGACGTGCTTCTGGGCATCGAAGATGTTGGCGAGTGTGTCGTCGCTTCGAGTCCCGATCGGATGGTGCTACATTGGCTATCATGGGCATGCTCACGAGTGTTCGGTATCGAGGGCGATTTATACAGCGTCCGTTCGTATAACTCGAGAATTAGTTGGTCAATAACTTGTAAACCAGCATCGGTCATGCGCCGTATAACAAATGGTTGTTAATCAACACTGCATGAAATGAACTTGAGGAATTATCTGCATATATCAATGAGCATATATATGACCTAGAGGTTGGTTGTTATTAACCAGCAAATCATTAACATCTTTGCATGAGTCAGTCTGCAGCAATCAGTCGGTAGGAGTCAGTCTGCAGGAGTCAGTCTGCTGGAGTCAGTCGGCAGAAGTCAGTCTGAAGGGGTCAGTCTGCAAGATTCATTCGGCAAGAGTCAGTCGACAGGAGTTAGTCGGCAGGAGTCGGNAGTCAGTCTGAAGGGGTCAGTCTGCAAGATTCATTCGGCAAGAGTCAGTCGACAGGAGTTAGTCGGCAGGAGTCGGTCGACAGGAGTCAACATTGAGTAGTCACAACTGAGGAGTCAGTCTGCAAGAGTCACAACTGAGGAGTCAGCACTGTATAGTCAGCACTGTGGAGTACTACAAATGTATGAATTCACATATGCTTGAAGACGATGCAAGCCAATTATTGTATAAAGTCTACTGTGGAGCTTACTTCTATGGATATACCTTCTACCACTGCTGAAAAATTACATGGAAAACAATGTTGTTACTTTGACAAAACCTTCAGTAAAAGTGGGAATGCACGCCGACATGAGAAGAGAGAATGTTCAAAGACACCATCCTATAGAATACTAAAATATACTATCTGTGGTGCCACATTTGGTAGAAGCTATCATTTAAAGAGACACAGTAGTACATGTAATGGTAATGCACCTTTGCTTGACTCTAGACAGTATGCACTGCACTTATTGCCACAAGACAAGGACGTGGCTAGCCTTCCTATTGATTCGTCGAGAAAACTATTTCTGATTCGAGTCGAGGACTATGNCCACAAGACAAGGACGTGGCTAGCCTTCCTATTGATTCGTCGAGAAAACTATTTCTGATTCGAGTCGAGGACTATATGAGTTGTTATTTTGCATGAAATCTAAAAAATGTACTGAAGAAGATTTAGAGGAATACAAGATAATACTCGAACTCCTTTCATTACCAAAACAACGACTATGAGCACATTACTGATGAAGGTGACAAATGTAGTGGCCCCGACATATGTACTGATAGTTATGAGGAATGTGATTACAATGGTGTCCCTGTCTTTAATTATGATGATGATCGAGATGAAATGAACATACATGCAGAAATGTATCGTTAACCTTCTGTGAAGAATTTCGTTCAGCCTAGCTACTTAGTTTATGAAGAACCCAATGACTTGGTTGATAGACTCAGACATTTGATTGACCTGCAAAAACGCGGNACAAAACACAATAATTGTTGTAACGGGAAGAGCCGTTAACTTACCAAATTTAAATTCTTTTCATTTTAAAATATTACTTTATATTTTGATTATGATTAATGATTAATATTTTTTCTTCATTCCTTACAAGAATTAATATAATGAACAATTCACGCCACGAAGTACTTAGGGACTCACAAACTCAAGAAAGGCTGATGCGTTTGCGAACCACCTGCGAGGCGTCTACCGCGCTCCCATGGAAGACAATTTGCACACCCAGTGGAAATGCAAGTTAAAGGCCCGCAAAGCCACTGCAAACACACAGCCCAGCGTTTGTTCGGCCCACCTTGCCCGAGGACTGCACGAAATCAATTGGCAGTCTCTTATACCTAACTTTTCCGTCTACCTTAATTAATNCTTATACCTAACTTTTCCGTCTACCTTAATTAATTTCAAAAATGTTTCCTACCGTAGAGAAGAGGACTTCAACCGGATCCATATTCCTGCTGCCACAACATGAACCCCGCAATTCCTAGTCATTAACATAATCCACACGGACTCTAGGGCGAGATGAGGGCATCTCGCTTGTGAACATTGGGGGAAATGTTATGAAGTGATCAGACCTTAGCTGAACGGCCTGCCTTATCACACCTTCAAACATTGAACAAGGGCACGAGCGTGATTGCAATAACACCTTGCGAAAGACAGTTTCAGAAACCCCTCCACAAGAAATCTTCCTTCAATTAGATGCTTCGTTCAAAATGCGTTTCGTAAAGTGAATTCAAGAAGGGGAAATTTCGTGCAATGGATGAATGGTTCGAGAAATGCTTCGCAAACAGGGAGACGTGCTTCTGGGCATCGAAGATGTTGGCGAGTGTGTCGTCGCTTCGAGTCCCGATCGGATGGTGCTACATTGGCTATCATGGGCATGCTCACGAGTGTTCGGTATCGAGGGCGATTTATACAGCGTCCGTTCGTATAACTCGAGAATTAGTTGGTCAATAACTTGTAAACCAGCATCGGTCATGCGCCGTATAACAAATGGTTGTTAATCAACACTGCATGAAATGAACTTGAGGAATTATCTGCATAAATCAATGAGCATATATATGACCTAGAGGTTGGTTGTTATTAACCAGCAAATCATTAACATCTTTGCATGAGTCAGTCTGCAGCAATCAGTCGGTAGGAGTCAGTCTGCAGGAGTCAGTCTGCTGGAGTCAGTCGGCAGGAGTCAGTCTGAAGGGGTCAGTCTGCAAGATTCATTCGGCAAGAGTCAGTCGACAGGAGTTAGTCGGCAGGAGTCGGTCGACAGGAGTCAACATTGAGTAGTCACAACTGAGGAGTCAGTCTGCAAGAGTCACAACTGAGGAGTCAGCACTGTATAGTCAGCACTGTGGAGTACTACAAATGTATGAATTCACATATGCTTGAAGACGATGCAAGCCAATTATTGTATAAAGTCTACTGTGGAGCTTACTTCTATGGATATACCTTCTACCACTGCTGAAAAATTACATGGAAAACAATGTTGTTACTTTGACAAAACCTTCAGTAAAAGTGGGAATGCACGCCGACATGAGAAGAGAGAATGTTCAAAGACACCATCCTATAGAATACTAAAATATACTATCTGTGGTGCCACATTTGGTAGAAGCTATCATTTAAAGAGACACAGTAGTACATGTAATGGTAATGCACCTTTGCTTGACTCTAGACAGTATGCACTGCACTTATTGCCACAAGACAAGGACGTGGCTAGCCTTCCTATTGATTCGTCGAGAAAACTATTTCTGATTCGAGTCGAGGACTATGTGAGTTGTTATTTTGCATGAAATCTAAAAAATGTACTGAAGAAGATTTAGAGGAATACAAGATATTACTCGAACTCGTTCATTACCAAAACAACGACTATGAGCACATTACTGATGAAGGTGACAAATGTAGTGGCCCCGACATATGTACTGATAGTTATGAGGAATGTGATTACAATGGTGTCCCTGTCTTTAATTATGACGATGATCGAGATGAAATGAACATACATGCATAAATGTATCGTTAACCTTCTGTGAAGAATTTCGTTCAGTCTAGCTACTTAGTTTATGAAGAACCCAATGACTTGGTTGATAGACTCAGACATTTGATTGACCTGCAAAAACGCGGNCTAGCTACTTAGTTTATGAAGAACCCAATGACTTGGTTGATAGACTCAGACATTTGATTGACCTGCAAAAACGCGGGGATCTCTCACGCATTGTTGAGATATCTTCAGTCATCGATGAACTGAAGGATTGGGGTTATATCAGATGAGACTGTTGGCTACTATCCATGATCTTCAAACATCTTAGAAAATAACTAGAAAGATGAAATTTATATAAGTAAATTAATTAAATTTACATATACATAGTAATGTGTGTTGAATTACTTATACAGTCCGTTCTGCTTCAGTACCCATGAAGTCGACATATCAGACTCTATTCAAGTTTTGTGAAGGGAACAGCATCATCTTATGTGTGGATAAACATGGAAGGCCCACAGGGTGGAACTGCTGCTGGTGTAGTCACTGGAGGATGAGTCACTACTTGCATAACTGCTGATGGAGAACATAAGCTGTGGTTCTTGGTTTATGGTGCATGAACAAACATATCTGCATTATTTATATTGTTCAGCTTGAATTGATATGAAAGTTTTTGGAGAAAATATAACTTTTCGAAGCAGTTTTTGCATATATATATATATATATATATATATATATATAGAGAGAGAGAGAGAGAGAGAGAGAGAGAGCACAAAATGGATGCATACTGTGTATCCATTGTCAGTAAACGACCAGGTATGTCGTTCTTAATACTTATATAATGTTGTTCACCATCGCTTGAATCTCTGTACTTGATGTCCTTGGGGTCCCCAGGCATCGCATAAGACGGTGTTAGCTTCGGAGTACAGAAATGAACAGCGCAATTATTATCTTCGCACACGAAGCTGAATACTACCCTGGAGGTTTCGTGTGGTGAGAATTCATTCCACTGCAGACGGAAATGTATGTTCTCACTACATATTTCAAAGTATATCGAGCTGTAAATATCACTACATTCACATTGAAAAGTAATACCATAATGCACACAATGTAAGCATCTGTGCACGTAGTTGTAACAAGTGCTGGGGTTGTAAATTATGCATGGTACCGACTCGGTGCTAGTAGGATCAGGCAACAGGAACACTTCTTCACCTTCCTCGCAGTCTTCAGAAAATGGTTCGTCACCATCGTATCCAGGGTCTATGGTGGCTGGGCTGGCTGACTGTTGGACTTGTTGACTGCTGCTGACGGCAGACTAGGCAGAAGCAGACTCGTTGCAGACTGGTACACAACTGTATGAGTCACTGGAGGTTGAGTTACTGGTTTCTTTTGTTGTACTGTCACTGAAGGATAAGTCACCACTGTTGCTAGCATATCCACTGCTGCTAGAGTCCATATTATATGTTTCTGGAACCATGGTTCACATGCAATCGACATTTACGAACATATCTGCTTAATTTATAGAATCCCATATGCTTGGTCAGGAGGTTTGATGGCGAAAACTTGGCTTTACTGAGTAATTTATGTCTGTAAATGGGACAGAGTTCGTTCACACACACCCTAGTTTGCAGATCAGTCCAGGATGTTTCATGGCAGTTCACAGTACTGTGCAGGTCCCCAGTACACGATTCAGCATTTCGCAGTAGCACTTTGGATGCTTCTTTAAACAGATGATAATGTGTCAAGGAACTTTTCATTAGTATCCTCGACAGTAAATGCTCGCGTTAAGGATCATCAAATGTATTGTCCACTTCGTTTAAAATTCGATTTTTCATTTCTTGTAGTGAGCATGGAAAACTATGCATAAGTGGTCGGCAAATGTTAACTGCACATTCGCTGCTATGGCAGTCACTCACAAATTCAGGTTTTATACAGTCTGGCATTGCTATTGTGTCCCATGAGAAGTAAAAATTTACATAATTTACATATTGCTCAACACATGCTACCAGGGGATCGTCCACACAATATTCCACACTCAGGATGCCTGAGTGCACACACCAACAGTCTTCCTCTGGATCGAATATGTCTGATTGCCACTGAAGACTGGATGAAGACTGAAGCTCAGAGTACGAATGCAGCATACACATCGCAGGTAAGTGGGGTGCACATAGTCTCCCAAGTTGTTCAGCCATGGTTCAAAATGGTGGTGTGCTGTCCTCAATTACAATGCTCGGACCACTAAGTAATCTTGTAGCTGTATGGTCTTCTGAGTTGATAAACAATTTTGCTACGACCCCAAATTTGACATTGGTGTTTCTATTTTGCTCTACTTATCAGTTCACTGGTAGTGCAAGGCAGCTTTGAGTCTGGCCGGAGGTGGTGCACTGGGCAGGTAGTAAAGCAAATTGATACTGAAACCAAGCTAAAAAAAAAANCTTTGAGTCTGGCCGGAGGTGGTGCACTGGGCAGGTAGTAAAGCAAATTGATACTGAAACCAAGCTAAAAAAAAAATCTTCATTCTTCTGACCCAGTGCTCAGTCCGTCGCAGCTTTCTATTCGCTCTGGCATACCAGGTATCCAGAAGTGAACTCTGTGGTCGTTCATGGTAATATCGGAGTAAATGGCTACATCTTCAGGTCAGAACTGCACAGATATTATGTAATTAAAGTAAGGTCACAACTTATACTACGAGCCATCTCCGCCACTTTTATATCAGNTTTGAGTCTGGCCGGAGGTGGTGCACTGGGCAGGTAGTAAAGCAAATTGATACTGAAACCAAGCTAAAAAAAAAAATCTTCATTCTTGCTGACCCAGTGCTCAGTCCGTCGCAGCTTTCTATTCGCTCTGGCATACCAGGTATCCAGAAGTGAACTCTGTGGTCGTTCATGGTAATATCGGAGTAAATGGCTACATCTTCAGGTCGGAACTGCACAGATATTATGTAATTAAAGTAAGGTCACAACTTATACTACGAGCCATCTCCGCCACTTTTATATCAGCTTCCCCCTCTCCACTGTCCTCCCCCACTCCGCCACNGCTTCCCCCTCTCCACTGTCCTCCCCCACTCCGCCACCATTCTGGATGGGCCAGTGCTTGCTCGTGAAGCCTGCTGACTCATTCTCTTTCCCATATTTAGTTAACTCCAGTTACCTGACACCAAGCAGGTACAATCCTGTGAAAATGCTAACACAGCTCTTCCCATACGCATGCTAATTTAGGCTATATGACACCACGTAGATTGTGAAAACTTCGTGGAAGCATGTATGCGTGCAGACTCCAGTTGCCTGACACCGTGCATGTGCAGGCCTGTGAAAATGCTATCACTTCTCTTGCCATGCAAGCACAGATCTTTTTAGCTTTTGTAAATGCCAGCTGCACTGCCTGTCCAGGCATGCTCGCAAACTCAACTCCAGTAACCTAAATGGTATTCATATCTTATTCAGAAAGTAATTTTTTTTCCATATTTTACCTTATTTTTGTATTAGGTTCTTTTCTCTGTTTTAAAAAAAAATGTTTGCCAAATGTTTTACTGCTACACTTTATATAACTTTTTTTCCGGAATTGATGGTGTACATGACAAACAATAAAGTAAGAGGTAAAATTGTTTTAAAATTATACACATATTTCATTCATCAAAATATTTTATTATGCTTCCACATAAATGTTAAGCAATATTAGTTTACATTGACAAGCAAAAGAGTTTTTTAATGTCCATGTTTTATGCATTTATGTTGCAACATATTTTGGCATTATCCAAACATAGAAGCGCAAGATAATTTTTAAGACACAAAGATTTGTTTATGAAAAATGCCCTGCTGTTTTTGTTTACACACACCATGCCCTAAAAATAGAAATAACAACTATACATTTATTCACACTATGTTCTTCTGTTCGAAACACTGTTTCTTTATATTGTTTGTTATTATGCACTGTCCTTCACCGTCCTCACCCGGTGAGCTTGTCTTTACCTCGCGCGGCAGGCTACGTCAAGTCGTGGTCCGCTCGACGAACGGAATCGTGTCAGTTTCTTCGTTCGGTAGGAGTCTATGTGTCTCGCCATCGCATTCTTCCCTGAAGCGAATCACTGTTCCCTGCCCCCCCCCTTGCCCTCTCCACCGTATTTCGTGGTCCCTACGCTGGATGCCTTCCTTAATGATGATTGTTTCTCCCTTGATGATCCCCAACAGTTCGTCGGTGCTGCATGATAGGGTTATGTCCGGCCTCATGTTGTACACTGCGCAAGTTTCACCATCGCACTGGATTCTGTCCATAAAATACTTTTTTGACTTGCCTTCGGCATTTAATATGTTTGGGTTGTATGTGGTGTAGTACAGGCGGAAATGATTCACGCCATCACAAGCTTCTATGTTTTTCACAGCCTCCTCATGCCATGGGTCACCTAGCCAGTACTCTATTCGCCGGAACCCGGGGATGGCATTGGGATAACACTTCACCATACCTGACTCGAAGGAGCTGGAGTACATCACCTCGCGCATCGAATATTGTGGTGGTGGTGTGAGAAGAGTAGCTGTGGCAGGCATCAACCAANGCTGGAGTACATCACCTCGCGCATCGAATATTGTGGTGGTGGTGTGAGAAGAGTAGCTGTGGCAGGCATCAACCAACTGCTGCTGGTGGCGATAGTA
Source organism: Clitarchus hookeri (assembly GCA_002778355.1). Classification (NCBI taxonomy): domain Eukaryota; kingdom Metazoa; phylum Arthropoda; class Insecta; order Phasmatodea; family Phasmatidae; genus Clitarchus; species Clitarchus hookeri. Next base: position 75,508 of record NQII01001701.1, read on the forward strand.
GTGTGCTTGGAGCCCTCATGTGTCGCAGACCTGATGTGATCAGCTGCATGAGGTCAGCAGTCGCTTGGTCTGCAGAATCGTTTATTGGTTTTTCACTGTGCGGACCCTTTGTCGATGGAGGAGGTGGTGCCAGTGGTGGCTCCTACTTCTCTGTGATGTGGCATCTTGCACCAGCTGCGGGAATGAGGAGTGACTGGAACCGAAGAGGTGCAGCCTTCGAAGCACTCCTTGCAGGGTAGGCAGTCGCGGATATCTTCGTCTTGCTGCAGGTAGGCTGCAAGTCTCTTGTGGACGTACCAAACTTCGTGGTGTGCGTACATCAGCAGGAACCTTTCGGTAGAATGTCCAGCTCGTTATATGGATCTAGGGCCACAAGTGGCCGTAGCCTCCCATACGCGACGATAACCGAAATTATTTTCTTCTCACTGGGACAGATGCAAACATCTGCTGCTTGGCGATGAGAAAATTCCAGACGAGAAATAAACTGTTTAATTAAAAGGGAGCAGGTGACGAAGACGACAGCAGCAGGCAGCGTACTGAGTCCGGAGGCCTTCTATATGCTCGTATATGAATGCAATGGAGGGAGAAGGTGAAGGTACCTTATTGGCTCTGACAAACTAGCCAATGAGAAAATAGGTATGGGTTGGGATGGAGGGGGTTGTGAAGAGGGGTTTGGGGTGAGGAATAAGTNGCATACACAACAATAATTGTCTTTAATAAAAAAATAATATAAAAATAAAAACCGATTAAAAAATAAACTAAAAAAATTTGTATTTTATATTTTAAGAACATCTTTTTAGAATTGTTATTGAGAAAAAAATAGTTTAAGAAAAGTGACTAAAAATATTATTATTACACATTATTATTGTGCAATAATTATGACAACCAAAACTTACATTGTTCTAAATCTAATTTTTTCCCCATATACATGATATAACATACACAATTTTAAAACACTTGTTTCAGCACATTTCCCAATAGCCGAGTGTACTAAGGCGTCTGCATGCCGACCTACGGTTCGGCAGTTCGCTCCCTCCTCCAGACGATATTTTGATCTCCGAAATGAAAAAGCAGTTCCCCTAGCAGCAAACTTAAGAACCATATGGCGGCCGAGCGAGAGTGTCACCAGCGCCCCTAGCAGGCGAAAGTTGAACGAAGGACAAGTGGAAATAAGATGGCAGGGTCGAATGAAGGTGAGTAATAGGGTGGCACACTCTAGCAGCACTAAACAACATTACAGGGATCGGTGGTGCACTGTAGGAGACGACGAGAGAACTACGGCATGTGGAGAGCATGCGATATATTCGTATGTGAGTAATTGGGAAACAATAAGGCGGGCAAAAACAAGACAGCAGCTGGAAACAAAATAGCTGACAGAAACAATATGGTGGCTGTAAACAAGATGGCGGCTGGAAACAAGATGGCGGCTGTAAACAAGATGGCGGCTGGAAACCAGATAGCGGGTCTAATATGGTGGTTGTTACATCATCCAAGATGATGGAATCTAAGATGGTGGTGGATCCGCAGCCCCCAGCCCTTGTCCTCGGACCAGCATTTTCTATCTACTCATAATGGTGGGAGCTGCAGCACTCCTGAACTGACACCTCGCTCAATTAACACAGCAGTTATGCGCAGTCGAAAAAAGTATTTTTGTTTATTAATATGATTGTACGGGTTTACATAAATCATGGTCATTATCTCGCTTTCGTGCTCCATAAATGAAGAGAAAAAGTCTATTAGCTCTTATATAANATGAAGAGAAAAAGTCTATTAGCTCTTATATAAGCTCAAAATGCTTAAGTCAACTGCACTGTCTGTGTTAAAACTATTTAACACAAAATGACATTACAACTTTCGATGTGGGTAGGAGTATGCATCTAAATAGCAATATTAAATAAAGCAGGAACTTTTTCCTTTCTTGATAACTAAACAAGACACTTAAAATAAAAGATAAACAACGTTATAACGGAGCTTTACCAGAAGGAAAAGCTAGCCCTTCGAGAATGCTAGCAAACCAAGGAAAGCTCATATTATTTTTTACATTTTTAATAGCTGGTAGGGACTGAGGTGATGTTATTGCCAGACTACTCGCCTCGCACCACGACAAACCGGGTTCAATTTCCAGTGAGCTCAATCCCTGGATTTTTTATTGTAAGAAACATGGCGGACGTTGTCATTGGCCAGTGGGTAGTGTCGGGGTACTCTCGATACTCCCACCATCGCATTCCGTTGCTGCTCCATCTTCACTTCTTCACCACCATCAGCGGTTTAGACCTTAGCTGGTAAGTGTCGCTTGTCTCTCTCACGTCTGTTGGTGAACTGAAGATGGCGTTTCACCTATTTCACTCCTACACTGAATTGTTACATGACCTAAATAGCATTTTGTGCAGTGTTTAGAGACCTCGATAGTTTATAAAATTTCCACATTTCTCATCTCCGTTCTCAATTAACGTTAATTTTGTGGCCGTCAAATATCACATGGAACTTACAGATGACACGTACATGGCTATGCCGTGAAAGACTGATTTTGCACATACCTCGCGAAAGACTCCCTATAATATTTAAACTTACTGCTTTAATTATGATCATATACGGACCATAAATATTTGTGAGAGTGTTTTTTCTTTCATGAAACTCACAAATACTCAGCTTAGAGTTTACCTTACTTATTGCAACATAGAGCAGTTTCCTTGTNTTTTTCTTTCATGAAACTCACAAATACTCAGCTTAGAGTTTACCTTACTTATTGCAACATAGAGCAGTTTCCTTGTTTACTGCGAATAATTTAAACTCCAATATTAAATGTTGTATGATATGATAATGAGGAAAAAAATCCAAAGGAGAAAATGTACTGTCTGCAAAAGTATGTACGTTAGAATTGTCGTGTAACTGCAACGTATNGGAAAAAAATCCAAAGGAGAAAATGTACTGTCTGCAAAAGTATGTACGTTAGAATTGTCGTGTAACTGCAACGTATTGGGTTTAGTCAACGTATTATTTTGTTAAACGATTCATATGCATGTAAATACAAGGTTTTTGTGATTGCATAAGAAAATATTTTGAACAGTCTCAGCATGTTTCCGCCTGTGCTTCGCTGTGAGTTCCAAAGATATTTTGAGCATCAAAATAATGAGAGTTGGTTCCAGTCTTACGCGGTGACTTGCCTAACCGAATAACAATAGTAGACGTGTATTTTGAACAAGGTGCGTCTTGTGCCAGCATAAAACGAACACGCAGTCNTAACCGAATAACAATAGTAGACGTGTATTTTGAACAAGGTGCGTCTTGTGCCAGCATAAAACGAACACGCAGTCAGATGTTTTCCCCCATTCGACCGCTTCGTCAGTCAGCCTGTGAGAGGTGGCTACTACCAGGCAGCTCTCACTAGCTTACTTCTCGAACGCTGGCCAGGAGCTGGTCTATAGACCGTAATTAATGTCTGCTATGATACTGGACNGCTGGTCTATAGACCGTAATGAATGTCTGCTATGATACTGGACCAAATAATAGTATAAGGCATTTGGACAACTAGCAGTTATTTTCGTGCAAACGTTCCATCAACTGAACGTGTAATGTCATCTCATTTCGAAATACTTTCGTTTCACCACCTCAATTTTATCAAGCATTTGCCTACATCATGTGCAGTTCATGGCATAGCAAATTAATGTTTTATGCTATTATTTTAATTGGTTTCACTGTCGAAATCGCTTTCACTATAAAAAAAAGTTAGTATTTTTGTTAAGGACCTTTGGACGGTATTGCCCCAGCGTATTTTGAAACGGTCTACTTATTCATCTACTACCCTAGGTTATTTTAGGGAGCCACGATAGATTGGGATAATAGGTTGAGAAATGCTGGGTGAAAATGCACATCTGCAGTCGTGATGGCCGCCAACAAAAACATGCGCAAAGACAACGGCAAGGTTATTACACAAACATTATTTAACTAAAAAAACAGTTAGCCTAGTATTTACGAAGAAATTACAGTTTTTATAGTACGGAAACAGTTGTTGTCCAGCTGCTGCTAACTAATCTGGTCTCAAACCAGATTGAAATTTTCCTTCAAATCACGGCTGGAGAAAATGTTTCTCGGACACTTATGGTTGCGCCCGAATATTAAATGAAAATTTTCCATATTTTATAGGTTAATTTGTAGGGAACCGTTGAATTTCAGTACTATTTTTAATAGACTACAGCCCGATATATTATTACTATTCAAATTCAGTCTAGATCTATTGTAAACGATTTTCCAGTTAATTTAGTAATTAACATGGATTTCACTNTATTACTATTCAAATTCAGTCTAGATCTATTGTAAACGATTTTCCAGTTAATTTAGTAATTAACATGGATTTCACTACACGCATTAATAAATAAATATGAATAACTCAAATATTCTTCAAAATATTTTCCCCTAGGTTTTTGTGTAGATGTAGTCGAAATCCAATGTTCATATTATAAATCACTTTTGTAACTGCTTGTAGTGTCCACAGTATTACGTTAGTTTGAACGTACATTGAAATTAGACTTTAGTTAAAGTTCATTTCAGAAGAACATGTAAATTAATAACTTAATTTTATTTTTATTAAATATATTAACACATGTAGTTCAGAAATTGTTGCGTTTGCTTCAGACTTCACTCGAACTATTACAAAAAACCTTATGATTTTTTTAAGGCTTCTCAATAATATCAGTTTGGTTACTGATATTATTTATTTACAAATGAAACGTTTATTTTCCGTTTGAAAATGCTGTGACCACTAGCCTATTTCAGTTCAGAATTGCACTGAAATGAAACCACCCTGTTAATTACAGTCCGGAAATCTGGAGTTTTAGTAATATCGGATCAATAGAAATATAGAGAATTAGCTGGTCCTATCACAGGAGATGGGGATGTGTGGTTTTGGTGGCATCTGTGGCATCTGGGATGTTATCTTGGTCACCATCTTGTGGGGACTATCTTGGCTGTCCTTGACCTTAAAGTCTGTGTTGTCAGCCATCCTAATTCTGCTTGAAACCTCGAATTNTGGGGACTATCTTGGCTGTCCTTGACCTTAAAGTCTGTGTTGTCAGCCATCCTAATTCTGCTTGAAACCTCGAATCCACAGCCATATTGCTTCATGTATAACTTTTCAAAGTTAAATCAAACATGGGTTGAATTAAAAATTAAAATAATAACATTTGTTTATTTTATCTGAGGCATGGTTTCATCGATTGTATAAACATAATTTAAACCCCTCGTATCATCACATGTTCTGATATCTGAGGCAGCTGAACATTTCCTCGGTGGCTCGGTGATTCATCCCTCTGAGAGACAGACACAGTCACACACATACATATATATNCAGCTGAACATTTCCTCGGTGGCTCGGTGATTCCTCCCTCTGAGAGACAGACACACTCACACACATACATATATATAGAGGATGGTCCATCTAACGTTGACACCCCGAAAATTTCCGGAATGTTTACAGATCACGAAATGCTGTTTTCGCTAAATGAAATTACGTACGGGGCAAGAATTTGCCGCAAAGTGACTATTCGTAACACGTGTATGGACAGAAATAATAGAAAGCACATATTATTTTTCCCCTGGAAACATAAATTTATTTCAACGGCATCTGAAAGTACGGGCAAAGAGGAATTCAGTTATATAGCATATGTAATGGAAAGTAACACATAAACGCCTAGAATTAATGTGCAAATATGATTAAGTTAGTGGACCTGTACTCNGCATATGTAATGGAAAGTAACACATAAACGCCTAGAATTAATGTGCAAATATGATTAAGTTAGTGGACCTGTACTCACAGCTGTAATCAAGCCTCAATTTTGCTTTTTTCGAAAGATATGACGTTATTTTAGAAGAACTTAAGATTTTATGAGGTATGATCCACAACCGCTCTTTATACACTGTTTATTGANATATGACGTTATTTTAGAAGAACTTAAGATTTTATGAGGTATGATCCACAACCGCTCTTTATACACTGTTTATTGAAGGCAAAAAAATTGACACAAATATTGGAAATCTTTGGTTACCAACGTGTATCAGAGATAATATATCTTTAGGTAGAGGTAATAATTATTCATTCTTGCAATATTACCAACATTCATAATATACAGGTAATTATAAATTACAATACGAAAAGATTCTTATATAGTGTTGATAAATTAATAATTACATTAAAACACTTACTTTATGGTAAAAATTATTTTTATCTAAATACCAAGCCAAACCAAACTTATTTATATGTCTAACCTTAATATAAATTGTATTGCATTGGTAAATAAATACATAGGGGTCAGTTTGACTAAAACGTTAAATAATATTAAAAATTCTAAACACCAGCCATTTTCATCCAATTATAATCTCAGTGAGAGCTTTGAACCACTACCGCTTCCTTGAACCTACAAACCAACCCTTGCGGAATAAAAGATATTCCCAGTTCATCTATGACAAAAAAAAATTAAAATCTAGCGAAACTGCGGTTCGTGTTGTTTATAGAAGAAAGTGACTTTATTTTCTGCACTGAAAATAGGCAATCTCCAAGGAAATTCATTCATTAGCTAGACTATACTAGAAAACTTCAGACAGCTTATCTGCTAAGCATTTTTAAAAACATACATATTAGCATTTTACTCTAAGAAAAATTATATAATGATATTAATCCACATAAAACACGAGTGTCGATCATCATTACAGTGACTGCATCCTTTGTGATTATTTACAAGTATTTACATGATTTGCTCCACTAAAAATTATGCAACTCATTTACGATAAGCAGGATTCGATGAGTGCCATAAAGTGCAACTATAAATAATACATACTTAAAGTCCCATAATAGCAGGCATACAAATATATAACAGGAATAAATGCCACTGTAAGTTTCCACAAAAAAGTTTATAAATACAACTAATAAATACGAGGTGCTTTCCTAGGAACATATCACTCCCTCTTTTTACACATTAAAATAACATGATAACGTAACAAAAAGGTTGGGGCACACTCGATGTTTCTACTTACTTTTGGTTTAGCTCATGATGGGCAAGAATCCATTCTTGGTCTTTGCGATACCAGAACGGAGTGATTCCGGATGCCTTATTCCCAACTGTTCAGTAGTGGAAACTTTATTCCGAACAGTTCAGTAACTGCCATAAAATTAATCCACGTCCAAATTATCCATCCTATGGCTATGCTTATGTAACAGAAACAAGTACATCGTTTGTAACTCTCCTCTCTAAATAACTGATAATTATTTCCTCAGCTAATGACGTGTCCATTTAACACACATAGGGCTATACCATAATTTCATGAACCGGTTCTCTGGGTATTAAATCTCTAGATAAATGTTTACTGNTTAACACACATAGGGCTATACCATAATTTCATGAACCGGTTCTCTGGGTATTAAATCTCTAGATAAATGTTTACTCTCTATAGCTACATGAATTCTCATATGATTCTTAAACACACACAGCACACAATCCAGAAAACCCACTAAAAGGTACGCCCGATCTGTTGAATGTTTGCAAAATAATACTTCGTAGCATCCTATTTTAACACAAACTGGGCAGTCCAGTGCATCAGAAGAGACACTCTAAAGCAAGTTATTTGTTGCCACAAAGAAATTTGTGGTTAATGATCACTGCAAAGTAGGTTTATCACAAACTAAATGTTGTTTTATCTTTATATTTATTGCAATGATAACGTTGCGTTGTCGTTAGAGTAGTTCAGTAGTATTATTCCTGTCAAAGTCAGTTGACATTTATAAAAGGTTAAACCATTATGTTGGTGAAAATTAATTAATTTATTTTTAACATAGCATTTGATAAGTTTTACTGCGTACTTAATACTACAATGTACGAAAGAAACGTTTTATTATTTGTGACGGAGTGTTCTCGTCACATGTTTGGNACTGCGTACTTAATACTACAATGTACGAAAGAAACGTTTTATTATTTGTGACGGAGTGTTCTCGTCACATGTTTGGTTTTCCTTCTGTCTCCAATACTTCAGATCTCCCAGAGTTTTAGGCGTAATATACTTTTGATCCGCCATTCTTGTAATGCGTTTCTTGCGTTCACAGCCTGTGACTGAGCATACGAGAGGCAGATTTTCGCCTTGATCCGGTGCTGTCGAATGAAGATTTTCAACGAGATGGTATTTTGCCTGGATGCGCTTCTACCTGCCAAACGTTACANTTAACACACATAGGGCTATACCATAATTTCATGAACCGGTTCTCTGGGTATTAAATCTCTAGATAAATGTTTACTGTCTATAGCTACATGAATTCTCATATGATTCTTAAACACACACAGCACACAATCCAGAAAACCCACTAAAAGGTACGCCCGATCTGTTGAATGTTTGCAAAATAATACTTCGTAGATCCTATTTTAACACAAACTGGGCAGTCCAGTGCATCAGAAGAGACACTCTAAAGCAAGTTATTTGTTGCCACAAAGAAATTTGTGGTTAATGATCACTGCAAAGTAGGTTTATCACAAACTAAATGTTGTTTTATCTTTATATGTATTGCAATGATAACGTTGCGTTGTCGTTAGAGTAGTTCAGTAGTATTATTCCTGTCAAAGTCAGTTGACATTTATAGAAGGTTAAACCATTATGTTGGTGAAAATTAATTTATTTATTTTTAACATAGCATTTGATAAGTTTCACTGCGTACTTAATACTACAATGTACGAAAGAAACGTTTTATTATTTGTGACGGAGTGTTCTCGTCACATGTTTGGTTTTCCTTCTGTCTCCAATACTTCAGATCTCCCAGAGTTTTAGGCGTAATATACTTTTGATCCGCCATTCTTGTAATGCGTTTCTTGCGTTCACAGCCTGTGACTGAGCATACGAGAGGCAGATTTTCGCCTTGATCCGGTGCTGTCGAATGAAGATTTTCAACGAGATGGTATTTTGCCTGGATGCGCTTCTACCTGCCAAACGTTACACCCGTGCAGGTTGCTGCGTGAAAAGGCTTATAGCGCATTCACGGTAAAGTGAGCACTTTCTGAAGCCCTCTCTTTTTGAATAATAGTCAATAAATGTATTTTATTGTAGCCTTAGACGTTAACTTTCGATTCCGAAGAAATATATACACCGCGTTTATTACTAGCATGGCAATGTTTATTTTAAAAATTGGTGGAAGGATAAAAAATGCCTAATAGGGAAAAAGTAAATAGGGCCTCAAAAGTGCTCACTTTACCGTGAACAACCTATAGGCGTTTTGTCTCGTGCACCACGAAATGTCCTTGTAAATTTAAATCTTATTGGTAGTTACTTACGTCATCAGTGTAACTGTTTGTGATTCGCTAATAATGACGGAGTGTGATGTAATGTACTGTATGGAGTTCTCAAGACTCCTACGCCGGCGGCTCTCGGCTCACGCGGGGTTTGCAGGGAGAGAGNAAGAAATATATACACCGCGTTTATTACTAGCATGGCAATGTTTATTTTAAAAATTGGTGGAAGGATAAAAAATGCTTAATAGGGAAAAAGTAAATAGGGCCTCAAAAGTGCTCACTTTACCATGAACAACCTATAGGCGTTTTGTCTCGTGCACCACGAAATGTCCTTGTAAATTTAAATCTTATTGGTAGTTACTTACGTCATCAGTGTAACTGTTTGTGATTCGCTAATAATGACGGAGTGTGGTGTAATGTACTGTATGGAGTTCTCAAGACTCCTACGCCGGCGGCTCTCGGCTCACGCGGGGTTTGCAGGGAGAGAGCGTCGGGTGGTATAAATACAGCAGCTCGAGCTTGGGAAGAGGGAGTGGCGCACAGGCCACCATAGTGGTTTAGTGTCTCACACACCTCCACAGCGAACACCTGTAAATCCTGCGCCCACCAACACACACTTGGCCCCAACCTCAGCGCCCCAGTACATCCCAGTACACCATACATCACACATGCACTCCACCTGTGCACACAACACCCAGAGAAGCACTACGTGCCCGCAGTTACAGAGTCAAAACCTACGCCGGAATAGCCAGATGGCTCGGTTTTGAGCAAATGTGGTGCCACACTGCGCAACAGTTCTAGAGGCTGCTAGGACTTTTCTTCAAGCCCGCAAGAGATACACCACCTCGGGGATGAAGAAGACGCTTCAATGTGAACAGTCTCAAGTTCTCGCGCAACACATGGTAGTCGCGCCGGGGTGGGGGGTGTGGTGCATAATGTAATGGCCGACTGTAGTTGGCTATTGGCACTGCGACTGTGCTCTCTAATGCACCACTAAACACCTGCACCTGCGGCAGGCTGTCCACATAAGGAGTTTCCATTACCTCCTCCTTTCTCTCCCCCATTTATGTTCCTGGTGTCAACTGGTGGCACGGAAGGGAGCNTCAAGGTGAACAGTCTCAAGTTCTCGCGCAACACATGGTAGTCGCGCCGGGGTGGGGGGTGTGGTGCACAATGTAATGGCCGACTGTAGTTGGCTATTGACACTGCGACTGTGCTCTCTAATGCACCACTAAACACCTGCACCTGCGGCAGGCTGTCCACCTAAGGAGTTTCCATTACCTCCTCCTTTCTCTCCCCCATTTATGTTCCTGGTGTCAACTGGTGGCACGGAAGGGAGCCTGCCCAATTGCGTCATTTCCCCCTTCACCAGAGGGGCTGGTACCTCCAACCTCCCTGGTTACAAACAAATTCCAGCGTGATCATCGAAAAGAAAGACACTTTAAATAAAGATTATCCTTTCGCATCCTCTGTTTCAGTAGAAATCTTTTTCTACTTAATAAATTGCATGTAATCTTGCAAATATTTTCCGCCGGGGGTTTTTTTACAGTGTCTATGTCGTTTTCCCCCCTCCTTTTGTAGTTCAGGTTAAGTTGGCATGGGAGGTAAACATGGCCCCAATCGTGGCTTTGTTTGCCCAATCCCAGTAAAGCCGCGAGCTTCCCTGCATGCCTAGGCGTATGGGGCTCATCCCTGAGACGCACTTAGGTACCACCGCTCCCCAGGACATCCGACTCTCCTCAGAGTTTCAAGGTAGGTTAGAAAAAAACTTGGGAAGGTGGTTATTGACCGGCAAGATATCGGCCAGCGTGGAGGACAAAGGCTCGACAGGGACATGGCCGGAGGTGGCAGACGAGGAGAATGCTTCACGGTATTAGGGATGCCATGCGCGAGACACTACTAAGGTTTATGTATGTGCTGGGTCTCTAACTTTCTGTCTGAGGTTCTGGGCTTTGTTTTCCAAGAGAAATTTCGACACAACTTTTCTCCCGTACATGTGTGGGATTCAGTCGTGCAACGGGGAGTTCCCTTCAGAAAGATAGGGCTAAATAGATGTTGTGGAACATATACTCATATGCTCCTGTAAAGAGAAGGACTTCTGGGCACGAGCCGAGGTGATATTGTACGGGAGAGCAATAGTGTCAAGGCGGTTCAGGAAGCCGCAAACTTTTATCTGATTTTGGATTATTGGTGTTGTGAACTGAGAGAGAGAGAGAGAGAGAGAGAGAGAGAGAGAGAGAGAGAGCAAGCGATCAGGTGAGCACTACCTGCGTCGTAAGGTGTCTTGGTGGGGAGAATATATCCGCCTCTGCCCTGATTCTTTTAATAGTGATACAGGGGAGAAGCACTACCGGCTGCCTCGGGTGTAAGTGAGGAGAGTGCCCTCGGCCCCAGGACTGACGCTGCGAGCGAATTCACGTGCGTGTGTGTCGGACACAAGTGAAAGATTAAGCACCATAATTTCAGTTGTCTCTCCTGGGATAGCCTCTCGTCTAGGTTAAATGAATGTTGTAAACATTATATGACGAGCATTTTGTACTGTTTTATGTTGATGTTCAGCTAGCTCAGTTTTATAAATGTTTTACATTTAGTAAATGAGTCTTGGTGGCATTTTTTTTTAGAAAAGAGGTATTGCCACAATTATATTGTAAAATGGTAAAATATAAATGGGTTTTCGTCATTTTCATTTACACTCCGTCAACCTGGGAAAGCAAAATTAGAGTGACAAATTTCCTCTCCCTGTTTTAGTTTGAATGTTATGGAATTAATGCTTCCCATCCCTTCCTCACACCAGTTGCTCTTGTGGGTATGATTGGCGGAGGTGGAGATGGCAAGTTGTGATGCATGCTGAAGGGTGGGAGAATCTGCAACATATTACTTAACCTTGCCTTTGGTATACAGCAGATTTATTACTGTACACAAAAACCTACTCNAGTTGTGATGCATGCTGAAGGATGGGAGAATCTGCAACATATTACTTAACCTTGCCTTTGGTATACAGCAGATTTATTACTGTACACAAAAACCTACTCAAAATATGTTTTCTCCACTATAGAAAAGTTAAAGTTCCCAGAAAAAAATTTATAAAAAAAAATTTAATTTTAACAAACCTACGTTTTTTTAACTTTTCATTTGAATAAAAACAATATTTTGTTACAGTTATCAAAACGGATTAAAATAAATGTTTTTCTTTCCTATACAGAAACTTTAAACGTGTATTTTTCAATGAAGTTAATTAGTTTAGAACCATTTTACTGTTTCTGCATTCAAATAAATGTATCCGCAGCTAAACTAATGCATGTGACTTACACACGAGGTGACCTAAAACTATTATTTTTCACCTCATCATTAAAATCAAATACATTTTCTTACTCAGCATAAATGTGACAGATCATAACAAAATTTTATAGTAGNCTTAGTTTAGAACCATTTTACCGTTTCTGCATTCAAATAAATGTATCCGCAGCTAAACTAATGCATGTGACTTACACACGAGGTGACCTAAAACTATTATTATTCACCTCATCATTAAAATCAAATACATTTTCTTACTCAGCATAAATGTGACAGATCATAACAAAATTTTATAGTAGCCAGTTGTGCTCGGCACACACAAAATTCCTTATTTTATTCACTTCTGAGCAAATTTATAACTGTTAGATATCCCAGAGTAAGAAAAAATAATTTAAATTGTGAGAACAAGCACAGTTTATGACTCGGTCGATGCTCAAAAGAAAACAGACCTCAAATTTTCGCGATTTCATTTCGGTATAATTTAGAATTTAAATTATCTTATATTTAACTTAGTTACTCTTTGCAACTGGGCAATGTGTTATATCACACTTCCTGGACAACCCTGAGCCCCTAATTAACACGCAACAAAATGCAAGCCCTATTATCGCCTCCCTCTGTGATAGCAAGCAGCCAATCCACAGTTCACTTTAGTCCATTCACGGTTACCTCCAACTTTTCTGAAACCCTGCTAATGTTCTACTTCCAGGATATCCCCCCACCTCTTGCAGACGAAGCTAAACAGAGTTCAGAAAATTATACCAAAGCATTAGTGCGCACTCACTTTAATAATATTTTGCCTGAGAACTATTTCTTACTGGTCATTATTGCTGTTTTTATTTGTGGTAATTATAAATTACATGTTATAATTTATAGATAAAATATTAAAAGTTAATATTTGACCAAAAACAAGGTGTTTTTATGCTAACACAAGTATAAAACGCTTTTGATACGAGATATATTTAGGAAAGAAATAAACAAATCATACTGGGGTGATATTTCAAAGGTTCGATTCAAAAAGTGTGAGAAACCGCGAATAGACTATATATTCTAGTCGCGGTATCTTCACACTTTTTCAACAAAACGTTTGAAAAATCACCCCGTGTATGATATTTTTTATTCTTATCTAAATTGCGTGAATCACAACATTTGTGTACTTGTGTTAACATAAATGTATCTTATTTTTGGTTAAACTGAAATTTAACTTCATCTGTAAATTGTATTATTTAATTTACAATTAGTATCAGTAAAAACCGAGAGAAAATAAGTGTGTTGTTAATGCCTTCTAAGAAATAGTTTTCATGCAAAATGTTATTAAACTAAGTGCGCACGAGTGCTGTGCGTTGTCCCGTTGGTGTAATTTTCCAGAGTTGCTTGAGCTTTGTTTGCATGAGGCGGAGTAATAGTCTGGAAGTAGAACTTTAGAAGAGCTTTCAACTTCGTTGTTAGAAGCCACCCAAATCTCTTCACTTACTCTTTATAGGAGCCTCAGAAAAGTTAGAAATAACCATGATAATTGACTATATCTGCACAGTTGTATATGGCTGCAGAGTCTTGCCTACAGGTAATTTCAATCGCGAATTTTTAAGGTATATAGATATAACAAAATTAGTTTAAAAGAATAATCATAAACACCTCGTACTCCCAACACTCCAGCCGGCGCTGAATTCCTCCGTACAGAAAGCTCAATCCAGTTCATCCCTAAACTAAGCACAGCCTAGACCAATTCTGCCAACGAACAACAAATAGTGCTACCTACATCTCACAGTGCCAACCTAACCACATAAACATTATTTCCGAATACGTGTACTGATCATATAGAGTGACTCCGTTTAATAAAAAAGAAGTCAATACATATTTTTACATAATGTGACCTCCAATGAGCAGAAGGTGTATGGGATTAGCATATGAATTAAAACGCAAGAACAAAATGTGCTACACACAAATGCTAAAATAAATAACACGTGATGCCCTAGATAAAAATAAGTCACTGGTAACTAGTGAGTCTACTTTCCTCTACATGGGTGCAAATAATTTTTAATGAAGTTTTTAAAATCCTCGATGGTAGATAGGCGCTGACGTCTCGTTTACAGCTATATCTTTAGAGATTAAACCAGAAACATACGTAACAATACCAAGATAATTAAAATACGCACGTGACCAACCCGGGATTCTAAATCAGAAAAAATCAGAAAATTAAGCTAGCGTGTAATCAACTGCAACACGGAGGTAGGATTCAGAGCATCAACTTCGGATGTAATCGGTCTAATTTTTTAAATTATAGGGTTCACTAACCTGAAATATTTACATGGCCATCATTTTGAAAATAAGTTTCTGAGCTACTAAAAAAAACGTAAGTTTACATGGCCTGTCATAACGCTACTTGTGTGAAAACTTTGGTGGAAATCGGTTAATTGGTATCAGAGATATAACATAACAACCCTACTTTCTTAAGTAAGGCTATCTTACAAAATTGCCTAAGAAAGAAACCCTACGTTTACGATGTTTCTAATAGATACTGCCAGCATAAAAAGTTTGATTGAATGGTGAAATTGTGAAATAGATATGCCAAACAGATCAATATATTTATATGGCCACCATTTTGAAAATCATTGTCTGACTCCATTTCAATCGTGTAACTTTTACATGGCCTTATGTAGATCTAAAAAATGTTGTGTAAAATAGTTGAATTGTTCCGGAAATATGGAAAAATGTTTAATTTACGCACCTGGCACGATTTTGCAAAACAAAATGCCTGCAAAACAGGATCTCTGTATGCATAATTGATGCTTTCAATAAATACTGTTAGCGTGCAAAATTTTGTTTTTATTTTGTTGAAATGTTTTATAGATATAACATATTTATGTAAATTATTTATATAAGCCCATTAAAAAAAAGCGTGCCTCATATAAGTCATGTAATTTAATACCCTACTGTAGCACAACTTGCGTGAAATTTTGGGAGAAATGGTTCTTTTGGACCTCGAGATATGGCATGATACCTCCAGTTTTCATGTGAATGTTTTCGTAAACAGAGGGCAAAAAGGTTATGTATCAGCACATTTCGTGGTTGTCTTAGATACAGTATACAAAGTTAAATTAAAATCTGTAACAAAGTTTCGTAAATATAGCACACTTACCTAAATTTTTTATAGCCGCCATTTGGAAAATAAGAGACTTACACACTTGAAACATATAAATTAATATGGCCTACAACAATACAACTTTTTCGCCAAATTTGAAATAAATCTGTTTATTTTTTCCCGAGATACGGCTCAAAAACTTTATAACTTCATGTGGGACTACCTTACAAAATGGCGGATAAATGAGGCTTTGTATAGACAATTGTACAAATTTATGGATATAATAGATGTTGTCAGTATAAAAAGTTAAGTTAAAATTTGTTTTGTAGTTTCGCAGATAAAACAAACATCTGAAAACAATACATCTGCCGCTATTTTGGAAATAGGTGTCTGATCCATTCAAGAACATCAGTTTGCATGGCCTGCCATAGTGCTACTCGTTTGCCAAATTTGGTAGAAATATTTTGCTTTTCCAAATATATGACAATTTTAATTTGTCATGTGATACTAGTTTACAAAATGGTGGACAAAATAGACTTTTTGGAAATATTTTATGGTTTTTATACATACTGCCAGCATACAAAGTTTTGTTGGTATTAATTACATTGTTTCGACGATATGGCATACAAAACTATAGTAAAAATATGGCCGCCATTTTGAAAATAAGTGTCTGACTTACTTTAAATATATTAGTTAACATCACCTGTCACAGTACTACTTGTTTTCCATATTTAATAGAAAACGGTTCATGTTTCCCGATATATGACATATCTTTATTTATTCGTGTAGTGCTGTCCTACAAAATGGAGTATAAAAGAGATTCCGTGTAGACGTATTTGATGTTTGAAATATATACTCCCAGCATAGAAAGTTAAGTTGGAATAGATTATATGGTTTCTATGCAGAAATGGCTAGATGGCCGCCATTTGAAAATAAGTGTCTGAGATACTTAAAATATATTTGTATATATCACCTTTCGCAGTACTGCTTGTTTGCCAAATTTGGAAGGAATGGGTTTATTGCTTTCCGAGATATGACATATAAATATATTTGTTCATGTGGTGCTATCTTACTAAATAGCTTACGAAAGTGGTCATGTGTTGGCATATATGATGCTTGTAATAAAAAACTTTTAATATGCAAAATTTGGTTAAAAATCGGTTAATTGTCATGGTAAATATACCCAATATACCTAAAATATTTGTATAAACTCTATTTTGAAAATAAGTACCTAATCTAATTTAATCACTTACGTTTATCTGGTCTGTCATAGTATTACTTACGTGCCAAATTTGGCGAGAATTGGTTAAGTAGTTATCGATTAACAAGGTAAAAGCTTTATTTTTCATTTGGTGCTTGCTATCTTCCAGAACGGCTGACCGACAACAATATTCACCTCTAAATTAAATGCTTACACCTTGCGCTGTCAATATACAAAGTGTGGTTTATATCGGTTGAGTGGTTCCCGAGATATAACATATCATTCTAAATTTCGGAATGGCCGTCATTTTGAAAGTAAACGCCTGGCTTGGTGAAAAACTGTAAAGTTCAGGTGTTCTTACTTATTACTATACGTGTACCTAGGTTGGTGAAATTTGGTTGTCGCGTTCAAAAATAGAAAGGGGGACGCACACACACACACACTACACACACACACACACACACACACACTAAGCCATAAGCCTTCGAATAGTAGGCTGATGAACAGTAGCTGGTCAGAAAGTGTGCTCGTCTTTTTCGCACAGTCCCGCTTGTATGCGGTTGCAGCCTGTCCTTCCCTCTCCTCCGCCCTTTCTATCAAATTCCCCCTCCCTCGCTACATTCAGAATATAATGTGGCGAATCGGCGAAATGTGAGGCATTCTGCATATCGCCGCGACTGTTTCATAACTGGCGTGAGTGCCCGTATAACGGCGGAAGTGGGCAGGCATCTCGCATGACGGCAACAGTCGACCTCTCGCATGACGGGAACAATCGACCTTTCTCTCTCTCTCTTTTCCCCTGCTTCGTCCCATCTTTCATTAGATCCCAGCTGACCTCATCCTCCACCTCCATCTCCCGCCAAACCTGCACAGATATTGTCGCCACCGGACAGGGGTGGGGAAAAATGCGTGACATGTCTTCTGCATATGTGACAAGTGGTTCGGAGCCCAAAATAAAAAAAGGGCGGTCTTTTAACTTTTCGTGCGTACCTCTCTAGGTACTAGAGAGGTTTGTAAAGGTCACGGCCTTCCTTTCTCGCCAGAAAAAAAAATACAAATCCCAAAAAAAGTATTTATGTGATTCATTTACACGTTATTTTATTGTTCTTTCTCCTCTTCCTCCTTGCTTTATGCCGATAGGACAAATCGAAACTATTATAAGTGTTACAAATCGGTGAATTTGACTGAAGATTTTTTGAAAACTACTACACTGTAATCAGTAAAAACGTACAGATTATTTTACTTGCTTGTATCCAGTGATGTAACAATGATTTATTCTGGCCTGGCAGTGAAACCTCAGTGCAATCTAAATATTCGCGAACTTCTTAAAAAAAAAAATACGTTAAAACCTTTTTGTACAGCAAAGAAAAGCAGTTATTTGAAGCTATTTTATATACTTTAACGTTATCTTGCTTTCATTCAAAGGAAAAGTAAAATAAACTTACGTTTGCTGTTATTAAACTTATTATTTGCACATGTCTGTTTTATAGCAACATTTCATTTCGTTACAGCAAAAACAAATTATTCGGATTTATCTTGTTTACAGTACAGAAATCTTGCTGTATACCAAGGAAAGGGTTAAGTAACATTGAAACACTTCTTTCGCACATTTTAGTTTCTAGTATGTAACGAAACTTATTAAGTGCTACGTTACCAAATAACAAATTTCTTACATCATCAACATTATGGTTTAACCTTCGGAATACGGTAGTCTAACTGACTTCACCAGAAAAAATACTTTTGAACTATTATACCGACAATGCAAGGTTATCATTATTATTATTTATATATCGAACCAAAATTGTACTTGTAACCCTACATTTCAATGTTCATATTTAACCACAAATTTCTTTGCAGCGACAACTCATGTGTTGCAGCAAAGATAGTGGTTTTTATTAGTGATTGTGTAACAGCTCATTAACTTAAGTTTCAGTAAGAAAAATTCCACTGATTTTAAATCACTGATTAAGATTTAGAGCGATAAGAGGGTGGCATAAGTGTAAAAAAATATAATACGGCGTACCCGGGATTAAAACCTGGAATCTCACGGACCATAGTGGTTACCATGTACTTACAAATGAAATAAAATAGTCATATAGTCCACAAAGCACATTTGATTAGATTGAGTCGTGCTGTGCAACAGTAAAATTTATAAGTGTTCCAGAGGTTTCAAGCTAGTTCCCAAGTAAACAGCCTTGCTGTGGCACCTCCCAAATGTCTTTCCTGTTACACTGCGCGCCATATATCTGCGAGTTTTAGCAATGTCGCAAGTACTGGAGACGTCACACCATTAGCTATAGTCTATCCGCGGTTTCCTTACACTTTTTGAATCAAACCTTTGAACAATCACACCGCGTATGACGCGTTTGATTGTTTCCTAAATATTCCACGTGTCACGAGAATTTTATACTTCTGTTAACCAAAAATTCCTTATTTTTGGTCGGCAGCTAGATCGGTTGCTGCTGCTACAATGGCCTGTTATCAATATTTAATTGCGTTTGAACAGGTGTTATAGTCGGCGCACGAGAGATGGCACATAGCATCTCCGAGGTAGCGATAACATGCGACACCCCACACGTCGAGATATCCTACCGAGTGGCTCCAGAAACACTCTTCTGACGTTAGACACTTCCATTGGCCACCTAAATCATCAGACATGAACATTATTGAGCATATCTGGGATGCCTTACAACGTGCTGTTCAGAAGAGATCTCCACCTCCTCGCACTCCTATGCATTTGTGGACTGCCCTGCAGTATTAATGGTGTGTATTGCCTCCTGCATACCTTCAGACATTATTCGAGTCCATGCCACGTCATCTTGCGCTCGCGAGGGCCCTACACGATATTACACGATATTAGGCAGGTTTGCCAGTTTTCTCTCTCTCTCTCTCTCTCTCTCTTCGGTGTACGAGCAGCACCTAGCCGGTAGAGTTACCAAATCTCGATTTTTGATGGCTCACATCTTCCTTAATATAAAATTTAGGTAGAAAGAGTCTTGTATGTTTTTAATTTTATTGCATAATGAATCACTTTCACGAAGTTTGATAGTTGAATTCCATCCCGATCTGTATATTAGTCAACATTTTCTCTGAACGTGCACAACAAAATATTAGTTGTAATTATAATCATGATTCACTGTGATCCGAGTGGAGTGAAGGATTTGGGTGGCTGTTAACATCAAGGTCTTGAGAGCCGATGAGGGTGAAGTGAGGCGAGTATGGAACAGCGCCGGAATGTAAGGGCGGAGGAAACGGGATATCCACGTTAAAACCGGCCAACAAGCGGCATCGTCCGGCACGATTCCCACATGCGAAAATCCGGGAGCAACCCCGCCGGGAATCGGACCCGATTAGCCTAGGTGGGAGGCAAGTAGTCTGACCACTACACCACCGCGGCCCCCTCGGTGTTATTTGAATGTCTAATTTATTCGGCTTTAAAACAGACGACACCAAGTCATACTGGAATAAAAAATACTTTACACATCTCGGAAAGCTCTACTCCACGAACACGCTTGTTGACGAATGGCACCTGTCGGCGTCTGTGGCCACTGGGTTAGGGCATCAAAATAAATATACATTTAGTTGTGGGAGGGGTAAATTACTGACGCTGTGTTTTTGAAGATGGCTGTGTTCTAAAGCATTTTCTATTTAATCGTTATTTCCGCGAATAAGCATATCCCGGTAAATAAATATTTTGGAAATACGACTTTTTGCCAAGAAAGGTAATACAATTATATATGCCTCTATATTTTTATTTTTATGTTATCGAGCGTATTCACTGAGAAAAAATTCGTGAAAAGGTAAAATATTGCATATTTAAAGCTTGCGAGTGCAATTTCCTTGAGCAGTGAGAGAAAAGTACGATTACACGCACGTTGTTTATCTGTGGGCTTCCATCGCGTGTAATAAAGTCTCACTGCTACAGATCTAGTTTTCACAGCACAACATTACGACGGAGATACTGCACGCCTTGCACGTAGGAGCGATGAGGCACTAGACGTAGCGTGTTAGTGTCGCCCGTATCGCTCCCTCGCTTCTTGACCTTGAACGCGCAGCCACGTGGTCCTATTAATATTAAATTCATGTGTGTAGAATTCTAAGATACGGGATGTTTACCATCCAGTCCTGCGTCCACAAGGGATAATTCTTTCAACCCCAAGATACGGGGATTCTCGTAAAATACGGGACTGTTGGCAAACCTGCCATCAGGTAACTAGNAAGAATTCTAAGATACGGGATGTGTACCATCCAGTCCTGCGTCCACAAGGGATTCTTTCAACCCCAAGATACGGGGATTCTCGTAAAATACGGGACTGTTGGCAACCCTGCCATCAGGTAACTAGTGGTTCGGAGCCCGCTGTAATCACGGTGATCCGTGGACTCATTCGCTAATGAAAATTAATTTCCCTGAAATGCAATGCAAGACATGTGCATAGGACTCTGCAAATGAGGGAGTCGGCACAAGATGCTTTTACACGGCCCAAAATGTCCCCGCCGAGAAGTTCAACGGTGAGTTGCGACAGAGAATTTCCTTTTTCTTTCCCCGAAACTTGTTTTGCTGTCTTGGGATGGCTTGGAATCACCGGGCGCTGTCTTGGAGTTGGGGCACAGGCGGTGCATTCTGGCAAGGAACGCAGGCGCGAGAAGAAAGCTGCAACTTGGTGATTCCAGCGAAATATAAAATTTATAAAATCGATTGATAAGCGTTTGCGGACACCTTGAACACTCGTGCCCACAGACAACTGGTCAGAGACCAAAAAATGTGACCGGCCACTCACTCCATGACGTTCAGGAGGCCTGTTAACACAGATCAGCTTCGATTTAGTAATAATATTCCCAAGATACACGTCTGGAATCACGAAGGCGGTTACAGTTGATGTGTCAGGGGTCATTAAGAATGACAATGAACCTTTTCCAGATTTCACTTTGTCATCTACACATGTGAGTGTTAGATTACTTTGTTAAAATTGGTCGAGAAATTTTGCCTGTTAAAATGGGTCTCATTATAAGGACGTCGTTAATTTAAAAGTACATAGCGTATTTTTGGACAAATGTGACATGGAAACGACGGATTTCAAATGACGGTCTCCGAAATATATTCACCAACCCTCGAAAAAGAGAAGGTGGATCACGTTAAGGGGTATATCGTCAGAAATGTGGTGGCAGGCTGGTGTAATCGCACAGACCACCAGTTTGGGGGCGCCACGACGTCACGTGGTTTTTTACGAAGCTGTTCACTCGAGACCCGACCAGGAGTGCCTGTTCAGTGCGCTGTGAGAAGTGTTTGTCGGGAAAGTGTACATAACGTGTGTTGAAAACGAGGGNAATCTCACGGACCATAGTGGTTACCATGTACTTACAAATGAAATAAAATAGTCATATAGTCCACAAAGCACATTTAATTAGATTGAGTCGTGCTGTACAACAGTAAAATTTATAAGTGTTCCAGAGGTTTCAAACTAGTTCCCAAGTAAACAGCCTTGCTGTGGCACCTCCCAAATGTCTTTCCTGTTACACTGCGCGCCATATATCTGCNCTAGTTCCCAAGTAAACAGCCTTGCTGTGGCACCTCCCAAATGTCTTTCCTGTTACACTGCGCGCCATATATCTGCGAGTTTTAGCAATGTCGCAAGTACTGGAGACGTCACACCATTAGCTATAGTCTATCCGCGGTTTCCTTACACTTTTTGAATCAAACCTTTGAACAATCACACCGCGTATGACGCGTTTGATTGTTTCCTAAATATTCCACGTGTCACGAGAATTTTATACTTCTGTTAACCAAAAATTCCTTATTTTTGGTCGGCAGCTAGATCGGTTGCTGCTGCTACAATGGCCTGTTATCAATATTTAATTGCGTTTGAACAGGTGTTATAGTCGGCGCACGAGAGATGGCACATAGCATCTCCGAGGTAGCGATAACATGCGACACCCCACACGTCGAGATATCCTACCGAGTGGCTCCAGAAACACTCTTCTGACGTTAGACACTTCCATTGGCCACCTAAATCATCAGACATGAACATTATTGAGCATATCTGGGATGCCTTACAACGTGCTGTTCAGAAGAGATCTCCACCNTGAACATTATTGAGCATATCTGGGATGCCTTACAACGTGCTGTTCAGAAGAGATCTCCACCACCTCGCACTCCTATGGATTTGTGGACTGCCCTGCAGTATTAATGGTGTGTTTTGCCTCCTGCATACCTTCAGACATTATTCGAGTCCATGCCACGTCATCTTGCGCTCGCGAGGGCCCTACACGATATTACATGATATTAGGCAGGTTTGCCAGTTTTCTCTCTCTCTCTCTCTCTCTTCGGTGTACGAGCAGCACCTAGCCGGTAGAGTTACCAAATCTCGATTTTTGATGGCTCACATCTTCCTTAATATAAAATTTAGGCAGAAAGAGTCCTGTATGTTTTTAATTTTATTGCATAATGAATCACTTTCACGAAGTTTGATAGTTCAATTCCATCCCGATCTGTATATTAGTCAACATTTTCTCTGAACGTACACAACAAAATATTAGTTGTAATTAAAATCATGATTCAGTGTGATCCGAGTGGAGTGAAGGATTTGGGTGGCTGTTAACATCAAGGTCTTGAGAGCCGATGAGGGTGAAGTGAGGCGAGTATGGAACAGCGCCGGAATTTAAGGGCGGAGGAAACGGGATATCCACGTTAAAACCGGCCAACAAGCGGCATCGTCCGGCACGATTCCCAACATGCGAAAATCCGGGAGCAACCCCGCCGGGAATCGGACCCGATTAGCCTAGGTGGGAGGCGAGTAGTCTGACCACTACACCACCGCGGCCCCCTCGGTGTTATTTGAATGTCTAATTTATTCGGCTTTAAAACAGACGACACCAAGTCATACTGGAATAAAAAATACTTTACACATCTCGGAAAGCTCTACTCCACGAACACGCTTGTTGACGAATGGCACCTGTCGGCGTCTGTGGCCACTGGGTTAGGGCATCAAAATAAATATACATTTAGTTGTGGGAGGGGTAAATTACTGACGCTGTGTTTTTGAAGATGGCTGTGTTCTAAAGNCAAAATAAATATACATTTAGTTGTGGGAGGGGTAAATTACTGACGCTGTGTTTTTGAAGATGGCTGTGTTCTAAATCATTTTCTATGAAATCGTTATTTCCGTGAATAAGCATATCCCGGTAAATAAATATTTTGGAAATACGACTTTTTGCCAAGAAAGGTAATACAATTATATATGCCTCTATCTTTTTATTTTTATGTTATCGAGCGTATTCACTGAGAAAAAATTCGTGAAAAGGTAAAATATTGCATATTTAAAGCTTGCGAGTGCAATTTCCTTGAGCGGTGAGAGAAAAGTACGATTACACGCACGTTGTTTATCTGTGGGCTTCCATCGCGTGTAATAAAGTCTCACTGCTACNGTGAGAGAAAAGTACGATTACACGCACGTTGTTTATCTGTGGGCTTCCATCGCGTGTAATAAAGTCTCACTGCTACAGATCTAGTTTTCACAGCACAACATTACGACGGAGATACTGCACGCCTTGCACGTAGGAGCGATGAGGCACTAGACGTAGCGTGTTAGTGTCGCCCGTATCGCTCCCTCGCTT
Organism: Clitarchus hookeri; assembly: GCA_002778355.1. Taxonomy (NCBI): domain Eukaryota; kingdom Metazoa; phylum Arthropoda; class Insecta; order Phasmatodea; family Phasmatidae; genus Clitarchus; species Clitarchus hookeri. Next base: position 99,953 of record NQII01001701.1, read on the forward strand.
CTTGACCTTGAACGCGCAGCCACGTGGTCCTATTAATATTAAATTCATGTGTGTNCGCCCGTATCGCTCCCTCGCTTCTTGACCTTGAACGCGCAGCCACGTGGTCCTATTAATATTAAATTCATGTGTGTAGAATTCTAAGATACGGGATGTTTACCATCCAGTCCTGCGTCCACAAGGGATAATTCTTTCAACCCCAAGATACGGGGATTCTCGTAAAATACGGGACTGTTGGCAAACCTGCCATCAGGTAACTAGTGGTTCGGAGCCCGCTGTAATCACGGTGATCAGTGGACTCATTCGCTAATGAAAATTAATTTCCCTGAAATGCAATGGAAGACATGTACATACGACTCTGCAAATGAGGGAGTCGGCACAAGATGCTTTTACACGGCCCAAAATGTCCCCGCCGAGAAGTTCAACGGTGAGTTGCGACAGAGAATTTTCTTTTTCTTTCCCCGAAACTTATTTTGCTGTCTTGGGATGGCTTGGAATCACCGGGCGCTGTCTTGGAGTTGGGACACAGGCGGTGCATTCTGGCAAGGAACGCAGGCGCGAGAAGAAAGCTGCAACTTGGTGATTCCAGCGAAATATAAAATTTCTCAAATCGATTGATAAGCGTTTGCGGACACCTTGAACACTCGTGCCCACAGACAACTGGTCAGAGACCAAAAAATGTGACCGGCCACTCACTCCATGACGTTCAGGAGGCCTATTAACACAGATCAGCTTCGATTTAGTAATAATATTCCCAAGATACACGTCTGGAATCACGAAGGCGGTTACAGTTGATGTGTCAGGGGTCATTAAGAATGACAATGAACCTTTTCCAGATTTCACTTTGTCATCTACACATGTGAGTGTTAGATTACTTTGTTAAAATTGGTCGAGAAATTTTGCCTGTTAAAATGGGTCTCATTATAAGGACGTCGTTAATTTAAAAGTACATAGCGTATTTTTGGACAAATGTGACATGGAAACGACGGATTTCAAATGACGGTCTCCGAAATATATTCACCAACCCTCGAAAAAGAGAAGGTGGATCACGTTAAGGGGTCTATCGTCAGAAATGTGGTGGCAGGCTGGTGTAATCGCACAGACCACCAGTTTGGGGGCGCCACGACATCACGTGGTTTTTTACGAAGCTGTTCACTCGAGACCCTACCAGGAGTGCCTGTTCAGTGCGCTGTGAGAAGTGTTTGTCGGGAAAGTGTACATAACGTGTGTTGAAAACGAGGGCGGGTCAGTAAGATTCCAACTACGACACTGAAAATATATAAATGAAGTTCATCCAAGGGCTGTCGGGATTTTGCGAATGTCACTTTACAAAATATCGAAGACGCCTTTCATCGGTCTGTCTTTTGCCACTAGGTGCACCCACGATCTATGTTTGTTTATGGCGTTCGCGTAGAAGGGAAAAGGGGGGAAGACCGTAACCACCTCTTCCACCTCCATTTTTAGTACTAGCCCATGATTGGTTATGAGTATGGTGGCTGCAATAAGTTACAGCGTTGAGTAAAGATATACCTGGAGGGGACTTTCCCAGGTTAAATTTGTTGACCACCCCAGCAGGTAAGAATCTGTAGTTCTTGGTATGAACACTACGTGGCGCTATTCTATTTTCGTGGCGGCGCCGTGGAGAAGTGAGCAGCGTTGCCACTGTGACATCTACCCTCTCTCTCTCTCTCTCTCACTCCATCTCTGTCGCTCCCAGACCAAACTCCGCAACGGTGTAACGTGTTCTGAATGTCTGCTATGCCCATGAAGCTAGGACAGACAAGATGGTGGACACCCGAGTAATTAACTCAAGCCGTATATGTCCGTTTACGAAAAGATTACGGGTTCTGTAAAACGTATGTATGTACAAAATGAAATTAATGGACGCATAGGTAACGGGAAACGTTGCAAATTACTCACACGGCCATAATAAAACAATAAACACATATTTATAAAATACGCGATAACTGTAAATTTATGTATGTTATATACGTAATCACGTGTATATTTTGATAGCTGTGTACGTATCTCAGTGTGTTCGTGCACGGGNAATCTGTAGTTCTTGGTATGAACACTACGTGGCGCTATTCTATTTTCGTGGCGGCGCCGTGGAGAAGTGAGCAGCGTTGCCACTGTGACATCTACCCTCTCTCTCTCTCTCTCACTCTCCATCTCTGTCGCTCCCAGACCAAACTCCGCAACGGTGTAACGTGTTCTGAATGTCTGCTATGCCCATGAAGCTAGGACAGACAAGATGGTGGACACCCGAGTAATTAACTCAAGCCATATATGTCCGTTTACGAAAAGATTACGGGTTCTGTAAAACGTATGTATGTACAAAATGAAATTAATGGACGCATAGGTAACGGGAAACGTTGCAAATTACTCACACGGCCATAATAAAACAATAAACACATATTTATAAAATACGCGATAACTGTAGATTTATGTATGTTATATACGTAATCACGTGTATATTTTGATAGCTGTGTACGTATCTCAGTGTGTTCGTGCACGGGTCTGCACCACATAATTTTAGGCTTAAGAGTTCACATCACCGTCGCGTAACGAATTTTTTTATGTAATACATTATTGCTGTTTATAACTTATGTTATTGTTAAAACACGTTCATTTCCAGAATATGTTTGTTTAAAAGCAATAATACGCAAGTAACAGTACAGTGCAGTCGACTAGCTGTGGTTGTTTGCTAACCATATCGATTGGTTTCTAAAGTAGATCATTTGTGCTGTGTAGAACGAGTAGGGGAGAGGCGGGTAGCTCCAGCCACATAAATAAAACTCATGACATTTTGAAAATCAACAGAGCTAAATCTTTATTTTTATACTAGAATGGAAATACAACGTATCTCTCACAATTATAATTAAGTAACAATCTGATAGGTTCATTGTCTTACCTTATATCAAGTCTTGAAATCAGGCTTAAATTTTCAGTGGATACATTTTTGGAGGGTAATCCCGGACATAGATTTAATGATGACCAAACCGTTTTTTGGCCTTACATACATCACAAACGTTAGTATTCCTCCGAAGGGTCAATGTCCACACACGCTTCGTGCACCCAGTCTTCGCATTCATGACACTGGAGCCAGTCTTCTTGGAACGTTTCTCCGCAAATGATGCATTCTGTATCCTGGTCTCTTTGTTGCTGAACCAAACTTTGAATGTTCTTCTTTGTTTGAATTGTATTAACTGACAACTTGTTTATATTGGTTGCAGCCTTTTTCTCTGCCTGCGCGTTTATGAACGGCGAAGATGTCAGAATCTCATTCTTTTGTGTTTTTCGGGAACGCATTGCAAGACGTTTCTTAAAATCATCAGGAAAAGGGCTCAACTGTTTGAGCAATTAATTTGCTCTAGGCACCTTATATCTCTCAGTGGACATATAGCATAGCCTGTTTCATTTTATTTTAATCCCAATTTCCTCTGTGTGTAATTCTTCCCTTGACATTTGGAAATTTTAAAGTGATTCTGCAAAATACAACAACGTTTAACACACTGGCTTTAACATTACATTACAGTAACTAAAAATTTCTCCACCTAAAAATGTCCGGGGTTACCCGACAACATCGTGTCCAGTGGTACCCGACCGCCACATTCTATGTTTTTATTTAATATCAACAATGTCAACACAGATAACCTAAATTATTAACCTAACTTATACACTAGAATAAACATCTTAAAGGATAATCAATAAATCATGGTGAAGTACGTACATTTTATAAGCAATAACTAAGTTCAAAATGTAAACGGCGCACACCACAATATAGGCACAGGTAAATGAACGATTGTAACGTGTTGTTCGCTCGGCGGTCGCGTCCGGGTTGATTCGATTATACGGCTAAATGGCGCTGCGGTCGTTGTGGCGTGTTATTAGTTTACCTATGTGCGCGGGATTGTTTGGAACTAACACTGGCCGGGGACACCCGCCGGCCGGGGCTACCCGACTCTCTCCTAATGTAAATAGCCACACATGAAAGCCTTAAGTTTAATATTGTTATAGTTTTGCCTTATTTTGTCCTTCTAAACGTAAAAGCTTGTTTAATTACGGAAAGTATAAGATTTTATCATGCTCATTAAAGATACACTTTTAAATACAGTGGCATAGCTGGGATGGAGGGTGATATCGGGACATATCTCCCCCCCCCCCCTCGAATTGAAAATAATGTTTTCAATAATAAAATTTGAAGAAAAAATGACAACTATTATTTTATTTTAATATAAGAAATGTGTGATCTTCTGTGAACATGAAGTGCATTGGGTATGTAGGGTTGAATGTCTCGCCGACAGCAGTGTGAATATAGGGTTTAACGTCTCGCCGACAGCGAGGTCATTACAGACGGTTGCAACAGAGGTGTTGTTAGCCCAGCATCTTCAGGGTGTGGTCGGGGTGCTCCCAGACGAGTGCTGCCACACGCCGGATATAAGTACACAGAGACGAAATGGCGTGGCAGTTTCTTTGATTTGAGCGTATTTGTTCTCTGATTGGCTCCACGAGACTCTGGGAACGGGTCTTGTGCATGATAGGCTAATGCGTGCTTTGAAAAGTCCCAAATGTGCTGGACTGCCGGCTGGCAAGTTTGTTACCAGGCGCTGATTGGTGAACGGCCTTCCAACATNGAGGTGTTGTTAGCCCAGCATCTTCAGGGTGTGGTCGGGGTGCTCCCAGACGAGTGCTGCCACACGCCGGATATAAGTACACAGAGACGAAATGGCGTGGCAGTTTCTTTGATTTGAGCGTATTTGTTCTCTGATTGGCTCCGCGAAACTCTGGGAACGGGTCTTGTGCATGATAGGCTAATGCGTGCTTTGAAAAGTCCCAAATGTGCTGGACTGCCGGCTGGCAAGTTTGTTACCAGGCGCTGATTGGTGAACGGCCTTCCAACATGTTGCTGGCCTACCACACAATTTTGCTGGCGTGTGCGACTCGAGAGATTGGAGGAGAATGGAGATATTTGGACTGTCATTAGCACCGAGGTCTTGAGGGCGACGTGAGGTGAGTATGGAGCAGCGCTGGAATGCAAAGCCCGGAGGAAACGGGAGATCTGCAAGAAAACCCGCCGGCCAGCGGCATCGTCCTGCACGATTACAACATGCGAAAATCCGGGAGCGATCCCACCGGAAATCGAACCTGGTTCGGTAGGTGGGAGGCGAGTTGTCTAACCACTACACCACTGCAGCCCTTTGATTAAAATCTAAACAGTTAAAATTGTTCCAAATCACCGAATTTGACTGCAGATCTGTTGAAGTTGCTCCATTTGAATAAGTTAAATTATACTGGTAATTTTAGTTGCTGGTGTTCACTAATTAAACAGTGATTTCTACCGTCTCCTAGTGAATTTCACCGGCCTGGCTGTAAAACTTCAGCGCACTCCACTGACTCACCAGTGAATAACAGCTCATTACCTGACGATTCAGTCAAATAACTATACTGATTGAAATAGCTGATTCAAATTTAAAGTTAATGGATATCTTGAATTAGTTCAATTTTCTTTCGTGTGGANTATACTGATTGAAATAGCTGATTCAAATTTAAAGTTAATGGATATCTTGAATTAGTTCAATTTTCTTTCGTGTGGAAGTACTTCTTCATATGCACACACATTAATTTTTAAATTTTCTTTTCCAAACATAGCGCAACGCCCACGTAACATTAATGTTGAAATTTTCGTATTGACAATAAAAAAAACNAATTTTCTTTTCCAAACATAGCGCAACGCCCACGTAACATTAATGTTGAAATTTTCGTATTGACAATAAAAAAAAACCCGAAATATGATAGAGAAAAAAGAAGAAGCAAATTTACTGAAAGCTGCCTGATCATACGAAGTTTCGCGAAATTTNCCCGAAATATGATAGAGAAAAAAGAAGAAGCAAATTTACTGAAAGCTGCCTGATCATACGAAGTTTCGCGAAATTTACAGGAAGTTCATTACTGCACAAACGGATCGCCCGTAATTATTTTTAAGATTTCTGAGAAATTTTTATCTATTACTTTTCCTTTATTTCCCAAGAATCTTTTCCAAACGGTGTACCAACCGACAAAAACCACACTTCCCAGCAATTATTTTNTTTTCCTTTATTTCCCAAGAATCTTTTCCAAACGGTGTACCAACCGACAAAAACCACACTTCCCAGCAATTATTTTCACTGCAGAAATATCCGCTAGGAGGAAATAAGAAACCTAGCGAGGTTGCAGTAGTGGTATCATGCTGGACTTACATTCGGGAAGACACGGGTTTGAATCTTTGTCCAGCCATCTTGATTTCTGCTTCCCGTGGTTTCCCGAAATCACTCCAGGCGAATGCTGGGATGGTTCATGGCCATGGCCGATTCCTTCCCCGTTACTGCTTCTCAGAGCAACTTTCTCCGTCTCTAATGACCTCGTTGTCGACGAGACGATAAGCCCTGCATACCATACATACCTAGGAAATACGAAATTTCGCATTCAGGGTTTCGCGTTATATGATTGTGCTTAGAGACTTAAGACAACTGAACCTCCTGATCATGGTAGGCTCTGAACTACGCTATTCTTCTGGCAGGGTGCACAGAAATTTTTTAATCATGCAAGAAGGCCCATCAAGGAACCGACGTGTGATCACGTGAGCATGAAGCCCTAGCATGTACGGCCATAAAGGGCTCACCAGACGGAGGTAAAACATCATCTCAGATACATGGCCGGCAGCTTGACACACGAGTTACAAGTGCAATTGAAAATTAAAGGTGATACAGGTCGGCCCAGAAGTTTCTCTCTCCACCCCCTCCCCTCCCAACCACCACAACCCAACCCTCGCTTCTCTTGTCATTAATAATTCCCAAAATTTTCAATCGATTATTTCTTAAAATTTTATAAACAACTATAATTTCAAAAAACCGATTCGTAGTAGTTGGTTCTTCAATTATCTACAGATGAAATATCATTTTGATACGTCTTTAAAATCATACCTACAGATGGGGTACCAGGATGGACACCACGATGTAACGTTTGCAGGGTAATCGATTCCGAAACTATAACTTCGTGACTAATAACACGATTGAAATAAATATGCTCTCGTTCGATCGGGTATGCCACCACGAGACGACAATGACCTTGATTTAGCGCCACACGTGCGCGAGGCGTGGGTGGGAGCCCGCGGCGACTGGTGGCAAGTTCGGGCGTGGACGAAAATTCCCGGGCAATATAAATTGCGACTCCGGTGTGCTAGCACGTTGACTTTGGTATCAAACTAAAGACCTCGTCTGGATCTGTCGTCTTAAAGCTTTAAAACTCACGCATCCATTTCGGTATTCTTACATTTGATTATCATATCCCACAGAAAATATTACCTGTTGACGCAGACATATTCATGTGAAATATACGGCCATGTCGCCGACACAGCCACACTCATATATGTATGTGTGTGTATATATATATGTCAACAATCTTAACCTATCGGGGACCCTCACAAAAATGGCCTGGATATATTCAATACACATTCACTTACCCTCCCAACATTCGTGGATGTAAGTTAACGATTTATTAAAATACATCTAAAAAGCCAGCGAATCTTTCCCAAAGCTAAATAGTCGTCAATTACTATATATTTTCGACCCTCGTAAATCTCAGGGACTTAAGTATTTATTCAAGAATTATAAACATTCTTTAAAAAATGTTATCACAGCAAAATTTGATTATTATTTTTTTTATTTTCACAATAGACGTGGCATCAGAAAAGCCACAGCATGCGACGGCCGAATTGTACGATGTCAGCAATTTTATTTTCTGAGAGGAATACTTTCTGAAACGTTTTCGCTAAGGAACTCAGGATCACATTTTCTAGGGTGTACGTAGCGATATAAAGTAAGCCAAACTGCCTGTCTAGCGCTCCCTGGGTGCGTTGTGGAAGAGAGGGGGGGATGGGGTGTCTGTCACGTGACTGACACGCTCCATTACTTTACGGCGCTCCGCCAAGAAGGAAAAAAACATTTCTCCATAGTAGGGATCTCGGGTTTCGTATGAAAATAAAGAGCGCGTAAGACTTCACCCATAATAAAGAAAGACAGCTGCCTAAAACTCTGAATATGTGTTATTTATACATACCAAGACGAAATGACAGAAAGACAGTTTTTGTTGGAAAATATTTGGAATCTTCAGATTTCCATGAGATTTTAAAGCTCTCCCCTATTCTCTCACTGCAAGCTCATCTTATTTACATACACATACAGGATGGTCGGCCTAACGTGGACACCCCCAAAATTTCCAGAACGGTTGCAGATAACGAAATGCTGTTTTTCCTAAATTAAATTACGTATGGGGGCAAGTAATTTGCCGCAAAGTGACTATTCCTAACACGTATGTGGACAGAAATAATTGAACGACGTATGATTTTTTCCCCTGGAAACATACATTTATTTCAAAGGCATCTGAAAGTACGTGAAAAATACCTGAGATATCCTGATCCTAAAATAACGCCTTAAGCTTTGTTTACAGTCAGCACTGTCTGCGGAGATGTCCGGGGACGCTCAAGTGACCCTGTGACGTCACGGTACGCGACCGCACGTCCGTGTGTCCTAGGTCCGAAGTTTACTGGTGAATTTGAACTTTGTATGTGGACGTGTCCGAAACTCCATCTCTGGGTAATAGAAAAATAATAAAAGTAATTATTATTTTTATTATTATTATTATATCTTGTTCCAAATATATACGCGCCCGAAAATTTATAAAATGGAAACCAAAAAAAACAATATAATAAAAATTCATACTTTATAACAAAACTACAGGTTTCCTAATAACGGAGATATAAAAAGTAATTATACGAAAACCAACAAATATTTAAATTGTATGTCAAAACGAAAACTATTCAAATAAAATACTTTAATATTTTATTTCATTTTGGCAATATTTTTAAAGCATGCATGTGTTGACTGAGATAACTGCGTAATGTCGCCAGTTTCTGGAAACTCTGTTTGCGGACAAAGTCAACGTAGACACATAACCTCTTCTTGATGGGAGGGGGAGGGGGTGGCGGTAGCTGAGCGGTTAGCCTGCTCACTTCCTACCAAAGCGAACCAGGTTCAATCCCCGACGGAGCAACTCCCGAACCTTCACATGTGGTATTCGTGCCGAACGATGCCGTTGGTCGGCGGGTTTTCTCGAAGATCCCCCGTTTCCCCCGCCCTTTCATTATGGCGCTGCTCCAAACTCACTTGTATCACCCTCCTCGGCCCTCAACACCTCGCTGTTAAGAGCCACTCAAAATTTTTCGCTCGCATTCACTCTTCGTGTTGGGACGTGTCCACGGATATAAACTAATAAAGGGTTCCAATCACCACACTGGACGGGTGTCGCGTTCTCGAGTTTTGAATGTTCGAATTGACGAACTGCAGTGAAAGAGTGCGCATTGCGTGGTGACGGACAGTCGCTCTCTCTCTCCCTTAGTTTTCAGGGCGCACTAAGTGCACACCTAGCAAGGTCAATTGGAGAACGTCATAATACTTTGCGCTAGCTTATTGTTCTTCGAGCCCGCACTGCGCTGCGAAGAGCCTGCACGGCGAGGCGAGTCGACGCACGAGTCTGTGGAGATCGGCGCTCCGTGGTAACAGCGCATGTCTTTCCGGTCTACCATTACTGCATAAGCATAACCATAAGAGATTTGGGCGGCTCTTTACATCGGTGTCTGGAGAGCCGACGAGGGTGAAGCGAGGTGATTATGGAGCAGGGCCGGAATGCAAAGGCGGGGAAACGGGGGATCATAGAGAAAACCCGCCGACCAGCGGCATCGTCCGGCAAGATTCCCACATGCGAAAATCCAGGAGCGACCCCGCCGGGAATCGAACCCGTTTCGCCTAGGTGGCAGGCGAGTACTCTGACCTCTAAACCACCGCGGCCCCTATCATTACTGCACATGCCCGTTTCCACCCAGCATTTTCTAACAAACAAATGACCAATCGATGGCATGCAACTGGCTGAAAGCTTGCCGACAGCCGGAATGCTCCCGGCGCAATTGCTGGACCTGAAATGGCAGCACATACTAACCACACACGGCCCACTGCNGCTGAAAGCTGGCCGACAGCCGGAATGCTCCCGGCGCCATTGCTGGACCTGAAATGGCAGCACATACCAACCACACACGGCCCACTGCTGGCCCACCGCCGGTGTGGTACGGCATACGTCGACACCCGCTACGCTCATGCCTTGACTACGTTGGCATCTGTGTTTTCCACTAAGGCGAACTTATTTGTTAATGTGTACAATTTGACATCACGCATCAGAACCGAAGAAAAGCTAAGGTCTAAGCGCGTTTTTTTTTTTTTGCGATCATAATTTGGCAATGTCAATTTCATTTAAGACGGAGAATGGTTTTACGACCCAAATTTTCTGATGTTTACGATATTTTATCAACTTAATGTCATCGTCCCTGAATGTATAGTTTAATATCACATAGTGTCCGCGTTACATAAACTCTTGCTTTAGCGGTACACACCTCACTCAGTGATTACTTTAATCTACGAGTCGAATTATGTTTTCTGTCTCATTTTGTATATGGGATTACATAACAAAGTTTGTAAAATATATTCAGCTATATGTTGTGTAGGGTTTTTTATGTTGTTAGTATGGTATCATAGTAGTAGCAGCTAAAACTTGCTACATTTTTTTTTTATTAATGGTGTTTTTTCTTGTTTCTTTTGGGTGTAAAATATCTTAATTTATATCTGTAACGAAAACATGTATGACTAAGCAAAACAGGTAATGAAGACTGAAAAAAGGGTGTTCCATTGTGCTCTGCACATGAATGCACAAATTAACTTAAAAAATTGAAAATCGAATAGATATTGTTTATTTTTTCCCCTGAGTTTGTATACCTTACTCAATTGAGTACGTGTAACATAAGCGACTGATGCGCCTGCACGAGCGCGATGAATATAATTTCTTTCACCATGCCCATGCCATTGTCATTCACCATGCACGATGTTATTATACACATTGACATAACTGTAGCGAAAGACGTCACGTTTGCTTGGGGGGGGTTGAGTGACTAAGAATAATTCCTCGACGAGGGAGAATGGGGCTCATATGGAAGCTACAGGTTGGATGACTACGTGTAACTTTCCTATAGTACATTGACGGTTTCTTCAGATGTTGTGAAACGAACCCTTGAAAAATCACCCTGGCAGTAACATGTGAACCTGTGTTGTAAATAACTTGTATAACACAATTATATAACACTGCGATTAACTTATAAGTATTNCATTGTCATTCACCATGCACGATGTTATTATACACATTGACATAACTGTAGCGAAAGACGTCACGTTTGCTTGGGGGGTTGAGTGCCTAAGAATAATTCCTCGACGAGGGAGAATGGGGCTCATATGGAAGCTACAGGTTGGATGACTACGTGTAACTTTCCTATAGTACATTGACGGTTTCTTCAGATGTTGTGAAACGAACCCTTGAAAAATCACCCTAGCAGTAACATGTGAACCTGTGTTGTAAATAACTTGTATAACACAATTATATAACACTGCGATTAACTTATAAGTATTGTATTCTTGAATAAATAAAACTTTAACTTAGTATCTTGTATAACTTGTAATATTTATTTCGTATTAAATACGAATTAAAAACCGTGAGAGAATTAGAAATAGTTCACAGATCAAATACTGTTTTAACATAATTTTTTGGTACGTAATTTGTAAATTAAATGTGTGTACGGTAAAATCAGAGGACGTGGTGTCGAATGATTTTTTATTAAAGATTGTAAAAACATAAATTTTAGTCTTGTTGCTTATTAAAATATTTAAATTTCTAGGTATCGCTGAAGGAAACATATTTCATTGTTGCAGTTAAAAATATCAGCGCAAATTACGGTGCGTACGTAGGCCCTAGTGAAGTGGTGTTTTGTTTTTTTTTTTTTTTTCGTCCGTGGAGGAAACGAATAGGCAGAGCGGAGCTTGTCGCTCTCTCTCTCTCTCTCTCTCTCTTTCTTTTTCTCTCTTTCTCGGGAAGTTTCGCACCACTAGTAGCAGCAGCAGGAAAGTATACATGTTTTCGTTTTTAGCATATTTAATACTTATTACAGCAAAAATAATAATTTGTGAATTTGTAATTTACAACTGAAACTAGATTTTATTGTTTGAATACGTATTATAATATATTTAGATATGATGGTGGGACGGTTACAAATATGAAGTTGGTGGAAGTGGCGGCTGGCGACATGACATGGCGTATTGCTCACAGAAAAAAAAGAGACTGAACGAAGCGTTTATTCCTCTTCTTGTGAAAAATACTGAAACGTACCACATCAAGTGTGCACACGTTGTGATTTTCATACCTACCTAGGCAAGTTACGATGATGTTAAAAATCTGCTTTTCCACGGCAGGAATAAATATGCTGTGACGAGTGTCGTGACCGCTGTGTGTGAAAGAGTATTGTTGTATTTACGTTACGCTGGAACAGTGTGTATGTGATTGCAAATATCGGACGTGCGGAATTTATACGTTTCAACCGTAAACTGTTTTTGTGACGAAATTATTTTTTTTGAAAGTCGCGTCTCTTTATGTATCACAACGTAACCTTGCCCTGGGTGTTTGAAACACAATTTTGTAACGTGCTTACGTTTCTGTGATTTTAATGTTTGCCACAGTTCCAACAAAATACTAAGCCCAGCCAGATAAATTAAAATAAATAATTAAACAAACCTAGCAAACCGTAATTACCAATGCATAGAAATATGGGCAGAATAAAAGTTACGGTAGGCCTATTTGTGTGCATGTTCGCCACTATTATTTTAAGTTTATCGCTGGTACGTACAAAATATCAGTGACACGAGTTACGTGCTTGAATTTACTGTGTATTTTCGTTGGACTGGTTGTTCCTTCGTTTTAATGCTTATTCCAACTGAGGCCGTTCTTTTAAAGAAATAATCCAATAAATCTATAACAAGAGGTTAAATTCTACAGTTCTTTCTTCCGCAGTTGTAACAGAGTTAAACACAGCCGCGGCAAAATATTAACGTGTATTACGTGTAATGTGCTATGTCGTGTATAACAAATGTGTTTGTAACGTAGAATAATAACCGTAAGAACTATCGTCAATACAGACATTGTTAAAAAGTTATAAAGCTGACCTAGATATTGTTATATCCCTAAATTGTGAGCATTTGTACTAAATGGTATTTAAAATATGACAGAATTCTTTGAAAAACTAAAAACAGTAAACAAAGGATTTGACAGTTAAAACTTACTAGTCATATTGCAGTTTTTATGTTTATATGTAGCGGAAGGATACGTAATCGGTAACCAAATGTAGAACTTTAGCAGGGCTTCAGAAAAGGATGATTTAACTGTGAATGACCTATGCTAGCTGCCTGCAATGCCGCAATCCTATTGAGTGACTATGACAATATTAACTAACGACTGTAAGTAAATAACACAGGTGATTGCATGCTTTCGTTTAGTGGGGGATCACAAGAAGTTAAGTAAAAAGCGCATATGATTACGTTCGAACACTGCAGTAAGCATTGAGTGCAAACGAGTAACTGGACGGCAAACGCCATATGTAACTGACTGAAAAGTTTTACTTCAAATATTTATTAAAATGAACTTTAATTACCTTTACTAAACAAACAATTTTAATCGAGTTCACAAAGATTTAAAATACGTTTAGATGTATTCCAATGTGTCGCGTAGAACGAACAAAATGTGAACGCAAAAAACATTTCTTACAAAGTTTTGGATATTTCTCGATTTTTTGGGTTGAAGGTCACTGGAGGTCAACGTCACAGATGAACTAATTCAACTTGGCAGACGTCCAACTGAAATGAGAGAGCATGAATATCTGACAGACTCGCACCAACATGTGAGCCTATCCTGCCCTCGAAGGAACTTTTCCTATCTACTCAAAACGCATTAAAACAACAGAATGGTAAAGTTTTTTAAGAAGTTTTTTCTCCCAGTTTCTTTACGCAATAAAGAAAAAAAAATTATAATTATTTAGATTAGAATTTTAACAAAACACTTACGCTCTCTAAAACAAAAAGGGTATAAAATAACCGCTAAATAGCACAGGCGTCTATTAGAGATGGCGAGATGTTGGGAGGAGGACTTGGTAAGTTTTGTTTATTACGCTGTGCGTTTCAACCTTTGTAACTTGAAATAAGTTATACGTGTTTGTCAGTATGGTCGACTGCTTTAATTATTTAAGAAAACCTCAGACTGAACAAATACCACTGTTCTGTTTATCAGGAGTAGTGTGTGTGTGTGTTTATTTATTTTTACGTGACACACTGGGTACCAGGGCGAAAACGACGGTGTAACGTTTGCAGGGTGGTCCATTCCGACGCTATAACGTCGTTGACTTGTGGCACGATTGAAATGAATGTGGCCTCATTCGATCGGATGTACGGCTACGATGCGCACATGACATTGACTTGAAGCCGCGCATGCGCGAGACGCAGGTGGGGGCCCACGGCGACCAGCGGCAATTTTGGGCGTGGGTGAACATTTACGGGCAGTACATCTCGCGACTCCGAAGTACTAGCGCGTTTATTTTGGTACCAAATGGAAAACCTCGCCTAGACATGTCGATTTAAGCCATAACAGCCAAGTATTCATTTCGCTACTCTCATTTAATTCCTATATCCCAAAGAATGAGTGAGTGAGTGAGTGAGTGAGTAAAGAATTTTGGGCGACTCTTAACAGCGAGGTCTTGAAAACCGATCAGGGTGAAGCGAGGCGAGTTTGGAGCAGCACCGGAATGAAAGGGTGGGGGAAAACGGGAGAGCCCCGAGAAAACCCGCCGACCAGTGGTATCGTCCGGTACGATTCCCACATGCAAAAATCCGGGACCAACCCTGTTTCACCTAGGTGGGAGGCGAGTAGTCTGACCACTACACCACCGCGGTCCCAGGTAGGTTGAGAAAACATCGCATGCGAGTATTACTTTCCGCAGAACTCTGCTCGTGGTCGAACCCCAAGAGCTGCGAGGTTGCGCCGCAGCCGGCCGAGTGTGTACTAACGGCGCGTGAGTGCGCCGCGGGCCGGCCTACCCGTCAGGCGTTTAATTAATTCTCGCGAGGGGCATGACCAGATAATCAAGAGGAGAGACCGGGGCCGCCCCCCTCTTCCGGGGCACAAAGTGTAAACACGGCCGGAAATCCGGGCCGCGCGGGGCGAGAGACGCTCTCCAAGAGGGGTGGAAAAGGCGTGGGATGGGTGGAAAAAAAAATTAGAAATAAAAACAGGGTGCGAGATGCGCGAGCCTTGGAGGAGGAGACAAGGGTAGTCGCCGTAATTAACAGCCAGCTGACTCGGCTGGGGGCCTCTGGAAAACTGCGGCAAGTGGATTATCCAACGTGCCTTTCGCACTTTTTGTAATGCTATTACTGTTATTATTATAAACAGTCCTGAGTTTGCGTGCTCGGAATGTGAGCCGGGGGAAGGGGGCGGGATAGCTGCGACAGCCGCATACCGGCTCCCTTGCACGTGGGTGGTCGTGTAGCTTCGTCGTCTGGTGGGCTGTGTGAAGTAAGAGCCCTCATCACTATGCTAACTCAGGATGGCGTATTAACGCATTTTGTGACACTACGTGAGTAGCCCACCACTAGCCTTCTGTCGCACGTACGTGTGTGTGCACATGCTTGTAAGTATGCACAGAAAAGCGTAAAAAGAGAGTACGTGAGGCAACCGTGGAGTGAATATGGTGTAGAGCAGGGGTAATCAAACTGCGGCCCGCGGGCCCATTCTTTGTGGCCCGCGCTCGCCGGCTTCAGTAGATACAAGTTACCAAATTCTTATTTTTAGGATGTCTGTTACAAAAATAAGAAAGCAATACATAATACGAATTTATTAAAAGTTAAAGTCACTGATGAAACTAGACGATATTTTTCATTATTTTATTATAATCCGGCTCCCTTGTGTTGCATGCAATTCTCACAATATCGTTGAGGTGTTTATCAGTCAGGAGANTGAGGTGTTTATTAGTCAGGAGACTTCTGTACATATTTTTTATGAACTACCTCCGCCCGCCATCGCCGTATCGAACGAATAAACAAACGACTTGCAAGATGATGCACGACATTCTGAATTTTAAATGCCATCGAATTACCTACCTTCTTTTAGTTCACAAATATTATTATGTCAAGTGTCGTAAGTGCGGCCCGCGGCGGTCTTAGTTTTTCTTAATATGGCCCCATAAAAAAAAAGCCTAAGTACCACTGGTGTAGAGCGATGGTGTAGAGCGATGGTGTAGAGCGATGGTGTAGAGCGATGGTGTAGAGCGATGGTGTAGAGCGATGGTGTAGAGCGATGGTGTAGAGCGATCTCGCTGGCTACGCACAGAACCAGTCTCTGTGTCCCAACGTAGAACTGATTTTCTGCTAACCATCGTAAACGACGTAGATTTTATTTGAGGTTACAACACTGTAAGGTAAACAAGCGCTTTGAGACGTTTATTTACTTCCTCTAACCAATTTGTAATGTTTGGTTAAGTTCACATTGGTAAAAGTATTTTACTCATATTAAAGTGCTTGTATTTCGAAACGTGAGATACAAACAAACACGTTGTTCACCGTTGATCATGTGACTTCGACAGTTTTGTTGTTTTGGGATAGGTCAGTTCTCGGTACACGGCGCAGAAACCGAAGAATCGACCTACCTCATCTTTAATATATGGGTGTAACAGCGTCATGCTAGTGAAGTCAAACTCTTTAGTACGCGAGCTCCATGGAAGCACAGTCATTTCGTTTCTACGCTATAAACACCCAGATACCTATGCACACAAACGATAACTTTATAGTTTCCAGCCTTCCATTTTTGAAGTACGTGGTTCGGTTAATGCACAAGACTGTAGAAAACTTTTCGGCAGTGGAACCTCGCGGTAGGATCGTGCGGGGGCTTTCTCGAGGTGCTTTCTTCTTTGCTAACACTTCCGCCCCTCACCTCATGCATTCTTCAAGCTAGCCGCAAAAGAAAGGCGAGCTCATTTGCACAGCAGGGGGTTACATTAGTGCCAGCTCCAGCCGGCCAATGCTTGCTCTTACCACGAAAAATAAACACGGGGAAGAAAAACGAAGAAGCTTGCAAAGAAACAATCTTACAGTCATAATGAAGTTTGTAGCATGCCGTTTACTGATAATAGCGCATTAAGTTAAATTTTTGTGCAAAGGTGACTCACCTCAAATTTATAGCGCTTCAAGATCAGTTTTACGATATAAAGAATTTAAAATAATTGCTGCAGAATTCAATATTTTAAAGTTTTTTTTTTTTTTTTTTTTTAAAGGTCGCAGTGAATTGAATGTTATTATTAATATCGAACCTTTCCCCCAAACCAATGCGTGGCGGGATCTGACATTGAGAAATGTATCGGAGATCCTGGCCCCAATCGTGCCCAATATATGTACACCATAATCACACTGTCGTGTCATGAACTCACACATTAATTAAATATAATAGAATATATGTCCGTCACATCTAGGTCAAACAATGCAAACGTGGAAGTGGAGAAATAATAAGAAACGCATATAAAAGGTTTTCGAGTAATCGCACAGGAAATTCGTTATACTGTTTTGGCGGATGGACAGACGAGTAACTGTAACCAATTCCGAGCTTCGGTGACACCGGAAGCTAATACGAGCTTTTATACGAAGGCGCACGTTCGTTGGTCCGATTCGTGGGTGGCGATTGCACTTTGTGTCCTGAACTCACGTGTCATCAGTCAACACATGTGACGAGAACTGCCTTGCACAATTTACAGTCAAGTGACAATGTAACTACGGTTCTTTCACACTTTCTTCATTGCCGATGTATGCTAATATAACTGTATCCTTCTACTGCGAAAACCTTCCTTTTGCACGCTGAATATAAAAGCGGCAGACACGTCCAGACATTGCAGCTGCATGTGCAGCCTTTTGCTTTAAAGTCAAAAGTCGGATGCTGCTAAGGGTTATTAAAAACATTCCATACCATTTTATTTATGCCACATTTCAAAAGTTCTCCGTGCACATTTCTCACTACACCAGCACACGGCTTGTACAGATCCTCTTCCACGCCATTTCAGATATTAAAGCGAACACCACAGTGGAAACAGACTGTATATTCACTTCAGGGTACGTCAATATGTTATAGCTAGCAGCTATCAAATGTTTTTGAAAAGAAGTATGGGAAGCAACCAGCACAGAAAGATTACTGTCACACGTGGCAACGTCGCCGTACATATGCTGTTTCGCCCCCGCCCTATACCCCAGACAGCCCCAGCGGTTGTCCCTCCCCAAGACGACGTCATCGGTGACTGGTACGACTGAGAGATGAGTCAACGACTTGCGAGCAACTGCGCTAATTTTCTGGACATCGCCTTCTCTGGCGTGACACGAGGTGCAAAGAACCTTCTGGACCAAGTCATCTCTTGGATAAAAGCCACCGTGTGCTACTGTGTTGGCAGTCTTGAATGGGTGCGATGAAACGACGGGTGACGGTGCAGTGACCAACGAGTGCAGTGCGGGTGAGTGGAAAGCATAGACTGGGAGTGACCTGCTTGGACTGCCAGGAAGTGGAAATCGTTTTGTGGCAGACATCTCGATCATGTGAAATATTTAACAGGTATATTTGTAAGTCATGAATGAATATTAAGTTGGTTGTATGTTAGTACGCTAGCGTACAAAAATTAAGGGCGAAGTGGAGATATTAACGTAACAGCAAAACGAACAAGCGAAACCGACCGAATGACTAATCAGAAGGTCGCCTAATATATGGAGCATAACATACTGTAGGCGTATGCGAAGAATACTTAAGCACGTCGAGTTGCTGTATGGTTGTTCGTCGGGTTTTCTCGGGAATCTCCCGTTTATCCCGCCCTTGCATCCCGGCGTTGCTCCATGTTCACCTCGTTTCACCTTTATCGGCTCTAGCTAGACCTTGCTGTTAAAGAGCCACCCAAATCTCTCCACTTCACTTTACCCGAGGTCGAATCATTGGAAAGTTGGAAAAAGGTAGAAATGTGGTGCCGCAAACACAAGGACTGGTAACTCAGCTAAGAGGTTGAGTGCTCTTTACGGATGAAAGCTGATTTATATTTTTTGGATTGTCGTTCATTTTGTGATTTGTTTGGTTTTAGGCTTTGTCCACCTTAAGACTTTGTTTCCAGCAATGGATACAATCTATAAAAATACTCGCAGCAATACTATTACAGTAGATTATCAGATGTAACATACATCATGCAACACATGTGAACGAGTTTCCATTTTTTCCTCAAACACGAACTACATTCCGTATGTTTAACAGTAACAGACTGACGCATGCAAGTTTATGCCAGGAATAAAAAACCATGATGTGGCAAGCCTTCACTCCTACTATTCCCCCCTCTCTCCTAACACATCAGAGGTGTATGTATTTGGTTATCGTAGAGGAGAAACGTCTATTGAAGTTACCCGACTCGCTGCACGATGGCGGTACGGGAAAACTGAAGCAATTACAGAGCTTCAGTCTGTTCGGCCCGGCAACTAAATCCAAAATGCTGAGAAATTCTCTTAGTGGCTTTGCTCCTGCTATAGTATTGTTACAATTTTCCAGTCAGTGAGCTTAGCCAGGTTCTTTAAAGGTGGTCTCAATTAAATAAAAGTTAATAAATAATTTTATAATTAATTTTAATACACTACAAAGAAAACACTTTCGACTTAATATCTCACAATAAATATCTGTCACATGCTATTTTCAAATAATATTTAAATAATCATCCACCACCTCACAGAAATTAATGTAATCCAACTAAAATCAGTCCCAATAAACAGTGTAACAATACGTATAGAATAATTTTATCAAATGTGTTGACAGTTCCAATATTTACAATAAAGTTCGTATTACATGTTCATACAGTTCCACCTTAATTTAGTCCAGATTCCACAAGTCCAAAGTGTTTTAGGGCACTCCAAGCGCCTCCATGCACAGTAGCGCTCTACTATCAGGTACCACACTCTCTGGTCCATCCACACCACACACATATTCGTCTGCAGTCATCTCGCACGCTCTGTCATCGTTCATCATCAACGCTGACGTCCCTCGCTGCACCAGACTTCACCCAAATTTTGCGCTTCAGCCATATGGCTATCACACAAACTCCGACCATACAACCATGGTGGTATTTATAGTGTCGTCGGTCCTAGCCCAGAAACTTCTTTAAATGTCGTGTTGCACTGAGGAAGGAGATTACTAAAAAAATCATTCAATATCCAGCCACTGCAGACTTCTCAAGAAGAGGGATGAGGAGACAGTGACGCCAGTCCAGGTAGCTGTTAATCATCCTATCCACCGAGCGACATAAGGATGACCAGGTTGTGGTGATTTAGTGGCCCCACCGCCATGGGATGGTCGCACGTGCCTCATGCCCGGCATGGGGGTCCACGCGTGATGTGTAGTGTTAAAACTCTTATGTTGCCATACATACGATGCTGACAGTGCATTCTGCACACCTGGGTTTGCTAGGATGGCTGAATGCTACACCTAACAAGAAAATTGTAGTACACCGACAGTGCTGGAATTTTTTAGTCAACTCACCAGGAGCGCCAACTTGTAAAAAATATTGAGGGCACTCAAAAAATGGGAAGCAAAGTTAAAGACCACGAAGATTTTCACGTGCCATATTTAAAAAGTGGCATGGCTTAAGGTAGATGGCAGCACCTGCCTGTTACTATATTAGAAAACACTGCTCGCAGTGCAATCCTGAATCCAAAATAGACCTAGCAAGGTAATATTAAGGTTTTAAAGGGTTGAAATATAGGTAGTGCTGAGTAATCCCGCAGTCAGCACCTATGCAACTCGCCATCACTAACAAACATTCCTTATTCCAGAAGACATCATTTAGAACAGGTACTTGTAGATACTTATCAATTATACATGTATTCGTCTCTCACAATACCTGTAACAGCAATGGTTCTGTAAAAACATTGATATTTAAATTATAAATTATTACAGAAAAAGGTAAATTTTAGGTGTTGACGATTTGTCAAACTCGGCAACTTGTCAAGTTAATGTACCTACACATAAAGTGAATGTTACAGAATTTTACAATAATAATAGACATATGAAAGATTAGTTTCTCTTGTATGTCTTGATGGAATTGTTTCAATTTGGCCAAAGAAATCAGAACAAGCATACAGGAAGGAAAAAAGTGTTACACAATATCAGATGAAAACCAAAACTGCATTAAAGTCAAGTATTAAAGTAGCAAGCTCTCGTGGTGATATACCATTTTAATTGAAGGATTGGGGTGTTATCTTTCCAAAATTAAACCTACACTGATTCACACCTAATGCAAATCAAATAAGATTTTATAAGAAAGCCCCATTAGGATGGATGGTATAAACCTGACGAGGATTCACAAAACAGTACTGCAAGGATTTTTTTTGAAACTAAAAAAAACAACAGCCTGTAATATTTACCCATAAATATATTAATTTTAAGGGACATAGTGACTATACTGCTCCTGCTACCAGTTAAGTTGGCAGCATCACAGGGAAGGAGTTTCATTCATAAGGTTTGAATTTCTGGACACCAAATTCATTTTATTTACTCTCTGCATGTTTCAAGCACATAAGAATAAAAATCAGCAAATTACTATCATATTAATGACCCTAACATTTCCACATTTACACTTGATGAATGCATAAATTAAATAATTGGGTCCATGGCAAAGTCAATTTTACATATTGTGGAAACATACAAATTGAGAATAAAATGTAGATGCTGCACAGGGATTTCAAACGTGCTCAATTTAATCACAAACAGCCTACACAGCAGCTCTGTAATACAGTACCTCTGATGTTTGACTCTTGGGAGTGGGTTTTTAGTCCTTCAACCAAGGTATGGGTCCAAATTGAAAAAGCTGAGAATAAAAATAGCATAAATTCAGGAATGCCATAATTGCCTAAAACTTGGAAAAGAAGCTACGCCTTTATTTGGATGAAGTACATCTGTAAGCAACACTTTTTTTAAATTTAGAATTTTTTTTTGTTCCGTATTTGCAAATTTTTACTTAATTTGTGCTGTTTTGCTACAGTCTGAACTAATTAGAGCATATTTTAAGCATGTTTTTCGATTTTTTTTTAGCTTTTGTCTTACCACCACCACCAGTACGGTGTCTTTAGAATTTCAAGTGTTACATTTGTTTTTAAATCATTTTGGTGGTACTGCTACGTGACCAACACACCCCACGTAACCCTCACTCTCACACTTTTCACACTGGATGTAACCATACTTTATTTTCAATTACTGTATTCACTTTCTATAAATATTCCCTAGTACATCATCCACTTTCCCCTTTGTGAAAGATTTTGTGATTTAACTATCCCATTTATTGTAAGACTATTCACGGTAAAGCGAGCACTTTAGAAATCAACATTTGTAAAAAATCACTGTCCATTATTGTGCGTACTTCAACAGACACACTGATTGACACACTGTCTTTAAAGTTGGCAACGAGGTAGGAAAAATAGTCCCATGTCTTACTTAGACATTGTATCAGAAGTCTAATGTTTAAATTTGTGGCCAAAGAATTTTCTTTATTTAATTTCTGTTTGTTTTATGGGCATAAGTGTAGGAATTAGCATATTAGTAGCATATTAACAATATCACAGTTACTCTTGACTAATGCATGAATGAAGTCATGCGGTCCATGGCAATGTTAATTTTGCATATAGTGGAAATATACAAAATGGGGAAAAAAGTACATCCTAAGAAGGGCTTTCAAAAGTGCTCACTTTACCGTGAACAGCCTAGTCTGTAGATCATCTTGCTTCTACATGCAAATGAACGTGTTTACTCATATGACACCCTGGTAGGAACCAAACACCCGTTTCTCTGAACCGTATCTCATGGAACGTCCATTACAAGATCCAGAGCAGTGATTTTCAAGACAATCAATAAACACACACTGCCACAGTTTCCAGAACGGTCTCTCTGAAAAACAGATCCACTCACACCCAGATACATGTTATGTACAAATGAACTGCAAACCACTCACCTCCACATGCCTTAATTGACCATCTCTTTTGCAAATATCAATCTTGACTGCACAGGATGCCGTTTGACTGCTTGGTATAGTAATTAGGACTACGTGAACAGAGATGTGCATCTTCAGGCAAGAGTAACACCCACCCAGTGATAGGCATTTGAGTGCTATATGTAGATGCTAGTCGTCCCTTCACTGCGACATGGGGCGAGACAGTACGATGGAGTTCGTGACAATGCAAGGACAGGGAAAACTCACCAAATAACAGCATATCAATCACATTTTCCACAAGCAAAAGTACAGGTGTGACTTCGCCAGGATCTAAACCCATATCGCTAGTGTGAGTCTCTTGTGTATTAACCACAGCAGTCCAAACTGTCTAACGAAGTAAATGAAAATGACTAAGACTATTAATTTCATCTTCACAAGTCCTTAACATGTTACTGATGAACTCTATAAATACTTAGAAGAGGCTTATTACATTCCCCTGTACCAATTGAAACCTTGGCAATTCTCTCCATCCCAAATAATACTTAGCATTATTTATTTTGGGGCATTCCTTGCTAAACACATTAAACAATTCCATCAAAGTGAAATTATAACCAACACTACAGTGAGTACCTATCACATTGTCATAGAAAAATAAGAATGAATGGACAACACAGTGTCCAACCTCAATTCCTACGTCTCTACATAGACATTCCAGTTAGCTGAAACTATGTACTGTTGCAGCATAACTTCAATGCAGCAGAAAATATTACACATACCTTCCTGATGTTAAAAACTCAGCTGTTGGCTGATGGCTGTCTACATACTTAAACCACCTTAATTACATTATACAAAATTACCCATACTCATTCTCACCGAGCTTCAGAGAAAACTATTAAGGATTGCGGTAAACTGTGCACTTGAAAAATTTTGACAATTTGACTAAACTCTGGTAACACTTCAATCTACTACTGCACACAGTAACAATTTTTCTCAACATACATTAAAAAAACCAGTAGTAATTATGGCTCAAATAAGTGGCCCAAAAAAGATTGTTTAAGGTTATGACTTGGCATCTACGAGACAGCAGAGCCATTACACATAGAACAAGTGGCTCAATCAGGAGTGAAGAAAAAAATTACTGTGGTTTGTACCAAAGAACCATTTCACCAATCATCTGGAGTGATTTTGGAAAACCATTTAAAATCAAGATAAGGATGGTGAGACTAGGAATCGAAACTCATGTCTTCCAAAATGCAACTTCAGTGTAGGCGTGAAAATTTTGTACTTTAGTATTTGTGTGTGGTGTACTAGAAACTGTGGAGGAGTAGTAGTAGTCACAATTCACAAAATTTATGTAAAAATCATTTAATTAGGAAGGGTATTAATAAGGAAAAATTACTCAAAACATTCCTGTTTTAGTGGACACTAATGCAACCATAAAGAAACTGTGTAAAACCAGATTAAAAGCACTTTGAGTGTGCCTTAAAAATATAAATTTACGTTGCAAGGATGCCATAGGCAAGGATAAGCAGAGTATATTTAAGAAGTTAATTATGTTGTTTTCCATTTCAGAATGAGATTTCTTCTGCAAGATTTTCAGCTTGTCTCATTCAGTTAATTTCACTGCTGCTACACAATCTGNATTTCAGAATGAGATTTCTTCTGCAAGATTTTCAGCTTGTCTCATTCAGTTAATTTCACTGCTGCTACACAATCTGAGACATATAAGGCTTGTCTCATGATTACAAGACTGGATGCAAGCAGTAAGAGCAAACTTTGAAGTGTGTATCAGGCACCATTCTCATCCACCATTATAAAAACACTGTACATACAATTCACATATGACCTCTCGGTTAACAGACACAATTATTTCTGCACTAACATTCCTCACAAATGTTTATCCCATTACATAAACAATGTGCAGTTTTAGACTTGCTAGTTTGCAATAAAAAATAGATGAGCGCGCGAGAGAGAGAGCGCGAGAGCTCGAGAGAGCTCAAGGGAGAGAGAGAGAGAGAGAGAGAGAGAGAGAGAGAGAGAGAGAGAGAGAGAGAGAGAGAGAGAGAGAGAGAGAGAGAG
>NQII01001701.1:125273-143734 GCA_002778355.1 Clitarchus hookeri
ATAAAGTTCAGGTTACTGCCTACTCATTCACGAAACTGCATTTCTATTCACAACAATGTGGGCAACATAAATAAATCCGAAGCATATTTACTGACTTCCTAGAAAGAGCAATCCTGCAGTGTACTTTTAATTGCATTTGAAAGCAAAAATGTTTCCACAGTGACGTACTAAAACCATTACCGATGCCATAAATTTGTAGATTTGAGTGTGACAAAAAAAAAGTGTCTGTAGGAAGATAGCCACGCGAATGTCAGTTTTGATAAAAGTTATGTTCACGACATTCTTCAAAATTTGCTTGCGTCTAAAAGTTTCAAAATTTCTTGCCGTGACAGATAAACATTATGTGCACGCTGATACACAACAGGCCCCAACACTANTCTAAAAGTTTCAAAATTTCTTGCCGTGACAGATAAACATTATGTGCACGCTGATACACAACAGGCCCCAACACTAGTTTAAGTGACATTAAACACCATGAACAACAGCTGTCTTGAATGATACAATTTCAGTTATAGCTGTAGCACACTAANAAGGACAGGGAAAACTCACCAAATAACAGCATATCAATCACATTTTCCACAAGCAAAAGTACAGGTGTGACTTCGACAGGATCTAAACCCATATCGCCAGTGTGTCTCTCTTGTGCATTAACCACAGCAGTCCAAACTGCCTAATTAAGTAAATGAAAATGACTAAGACTATTTATTTCATCTTCATGTTACTGATTAACTCTATAAATACTCAGAAGAGGCTTATTACATTCCCCTGTACCAATTTAAACCTTGGCAATTCTCTCTACCCTAAATAATACTTAGTATTATTTATTTTGGGGCATTCCTTGCTCAACACATTAAACAATTCCATCAAAGTGAAATTATAACCAACACTACAGTGAGTACCTATCACATTGTCATAGAAAAATAAGAATGAATGGACAACACAGTGTCCAACCTCAATTCCTAAGTCTCTACATAGACATTCCAGTTAGCTGAAACTATGTACTGTTGCCGCATTCATTCAATGCAGCAGAAAATATTACACATACCTTCCTGATGTTAGAAACTCAGCTGTTGGCTAATGGCTATATACATACTTAAACCACCTTAATTACATTATACAAAATTACCCATACTCATTAGCACCGAGCTTCAGAGAAAACTATTAAGGATTGCGGTAAACTGTGCACATTCTAATACTTGAAAAATTTTGACAATTTGACTAAACTCTGGTAACACTTCAATCTACTACTGCACACAGTAACAATTTTTCTCAACATACATTAAAAAAACCAGTAGTAATTATGGCTCAAATAAGTGGCCCAAAAAAGATTGTTTAAGGTTATGACTTGGCATCTACGAGACAGCAGAGCCATTACACATAGAACAAGTGGCTCAATCAGGAGTGAAGAAAAAAATTACTGTGGTTTGTACCAAAGAACCATTTCACCAATCATCTGGAGTGATTTTGGAAAACCATTTAAAATCAAGATAAGGATGGTGAGACTAGGAATCGAAACTCATGTCTTCCAAAATGCAACTTCAGTGTAGGTGTGAAAATTTTGTACTTTAGTATTTGTGTGTGGTGTACCAGAAACTGTGGAGGAGTAGTAGTAGTAGTCACAATTCACAAAATTGATGTAAAATTAATTTAATTAGGGAGGGTATTAATAAGAAAAAATTACTCAAAACATTCCTGTTTTAGTGGACACTAATGCAACCATAAAGAAACTGTGTAAAACCAGATTAAAAGCACTTTGAGTGTGCCTTAAAAATATAAATTTACGTTGCAAGGATGCCATAGGCAAGGATAAGCAGAGTATATTTAAGAAGTTAATTATGTTGTTTTCAATTTCAGAATGAGATTTCTTCTGCAAGATTTTCAGCTTGTCTCATTCAGTTAATTTCACTGCTGCTACACAATCTGAGACATATAAGGCTTGTCTCATGATTACAAGACTGGATGCAAGCAGTAAGAGCAAACTTTGAAGTGTGTATCAGGCACCATTCTCATCCACCATTATAAAAACACTGTACATACAATTCACATATGACCTCTCGGTTAACAGACACAATTATTTCTGCACTAACATTCCTCACAAATGTTTATCCCATTACATAAACAATGTGCAGTTTTAGACTTGCTAGTTTGCAATAAAAAATAGATGAGCGCGCGAGAGAGAGAGCGCGAGAGCTCGAGAGAGCTCAAGGGAGAGAGAGAGAGAGAGAGAGAGAGAGAGAGAGAGAGAGAGAGAGAGAGAGAGAGAGAGAGTGAGAGAGAGAGAGAGCGAGAGAGCGAGAGAGCGAGAGCAAGAGAGCGAGAGCAAGAGAGCGAGAGCAAGAGCAAGAGCAAGAGCAAGAGCGAGAGAGAGCGAGAGCGAGAGTAAGAGCGAGAGAGAGCGAGAGCTCGAGAGAGAGCTCGAAAGCGAGAGCGAGAGCGAGAGAGCAAGAGAGAGAGAGAGAGCAAGAGAGCAAGAGAGAGCGAGAGAGAGAGAGAGCAAGAGCGCGAGAGAACTGTTCAAACTGTTTGTATCTACCACAGTGGTTACACATGAATTGTGTATGGTAATTTTACACACTCATAAAGTTCAGGTTACTGCCTACTCATTCACGAAACTGCATTTCTATTCACAACAATGTGGGCAACATAAATAAATCCGAAGCATATTTACTGACTTCCTAGAAAGAGCAATCCTGCAGTGTACTTTTAATTGCATTTGAAAGCAAAAATGTTTCCACAGTGACGTACTAAAACCATTACCGATGCCATAAATTTGTAGATTTGAGTGTGACAAAAAAAAAAAGTGTCTGTAGGAAGATAGCCACGCGAACGTCAGTTTTGATAAAAGTTATGTTCACGACATTCTTCAAAATTTGCTTGCTTCTAAAAGTTTCAAAATTTCTTGCCGTGACAGATAAACATTATGTGCACGCTGATACACAACAGGCCCCAACACTTGTTTAAGTGACATTAAACACCATGAACAACAGCTGTCTTGAATGATACAATTTCAGTTATAGCTGTAGCATACTAAGCCTGATACACAGACGGTGCAAACAATGACACTAAACCAAGCAGCTGAGCATGAACAAATTGAATGTTCTCCAAGCAAATCGACTTTGATGCCTGCTAACTACTCAGTCCACAACATAAGTGTATACAGATACTAAGTGAGTCATACATAAAATAACTAATTTGGTTCAGTGATTAATCACAAACCTCCCCCAGCTTCAAGTTCCATGGTTCAATCCCAGAACCTGGCAGGTCTGAAATTTTTCATAGTGGGATTCCATGGGTTCCCACATTTAGTGGCCTGGGGAACTATGCAAGCCAGGACTACTCGTCAAATTATATAGGTGATAAATATTTAAACTAGTCATTCTACAATTTACATTTAAGTTACTGGTATTATTATACTTCAGCAAATGCAAAAGTTAAATGAGCAGTTTTGCAATTTATTTCACGTAACAATGATTAAAATACATTGTAAAACACCAAAAAGAAATAACTTCTACTTGAGGTCCTTAGTGCTTCATCCCAACTTGAACACCTCCAAACTGTCAGGACATGTATATCCTTCAAGTAGGGCGGCCAGTTGCACTCTACATCAAACCACTGCAGCATGCAGACAAGAATAGTAGTACTTTCGATTATGGCAGGAGACCGACTTGACACACAAAATGTTAATAATGCTTGATAAAATATTATAATTAACTTTATTTTTTACAGTATTTAAAACATGATGTATCACACCATTTACAATATATTCACCACCATTATTATCACAATGTCCTCACATATTACGGTACATTCTATAAGAAATAATAACAGAATAATATTGTGTTGACAATAACATGCTCAAGAGAACATTAATAACATTATAAATGTGACTGGACAAATACAGTACGTACAATAAATGATTTTCAAGTAGCACTTATGAAAACCACAGCAACGGTGGGCTGTGAAACGTGCGACGGCAGAACTACGGCTTACCACAGCATGCATTGTACTAAAATGTGGGAGGCTTCAAGGCATCTGAGCATCTACCAGGGTTGGCCGTGTGATGCACGCATCACGCTAGTGAGGGAGGAGAAGCCAACATTCTACAAATATGACATTTATCAATGCCACCTACAAGTGAGACAGGTAACTAAATATGGTAGTGTTCAGCATGAATGTTGAACAGTGCTTTGCATCAGTTACATCAGACACAAAATGGGTCTCATGAGACAAATATATTATAATATGGATGCATGACCAGCAATTATGGTTCTACATTCTGTGGTGCCAACATTCATACATTTCCCACAATACTTGCAGACTTTAGGGCTACAGAAAAGTTGCCTATGAAATATTTGTCACTGCCTCTTAGCCTCAAAAAATAAAAAATTTGTTTACATAAAATTGGGAAAAACAATGTTTTAAAAGTGCCTTTCAAATCAGATTAAGTTTACATCTGGAAAATCATACAGTTATTAGAAAAATTTAATATCCAAGACATTGTATGTACACCGGGGATTTGAAATCTACAGGGATATCTTGACGCAGGCTCCAGCTGTTAACAGGAACTTGAAATGCTCATTGGAGTTGTTGCACACCTGAACATTATCCTTTCTTTTTTGTTAAAACATGAATATTGCTGCACCAAATTAAAAACTCTTATCACCAACAAACAAGTAATTGGTATGGCAACCAAAACTGTTGCTAAAAACAATGCTTATGTTTAACAAAATGGAAAGCATCAAGTTTGTGACCAGTACAAACAATGCTCCTCATAGGTACAACTAACTGTAAGATCTGGAAAACTGCTATGTTGTCCTACCCGCAGACAGAAACACAACTTGCGTCAGGCATATGAAAGTATTTATAAAAATTTTCATTGTAACGATGTAGAATACATGGAGCAGTAGTGACAACAAATAAGGTAAATGGATATTAAACAAGGTATTTTATCTGAAAGGACGACACTGTTGTAATGCAACTAGTACAATACAACAAAAACAAAGCACACAAAATAGATCTGGAATAGGCTATAGAAGAGCATACTTGGAAACTCCTGGCTTCTATCCTTTTACTCTTCTAGCACACGCATTTCCAATAACATAATCTTCCAGAATGCTGAACTTACTGACAGCCTTTTAAGATGGCCAAAGACGCTGTTACGGTAATGACTTGAACACAAACAAATGGCAGTTGGTCGNCACACAGACAAATGGCAGTTGGTCGTGCCAAGAGACGACAAACACCAAACATCTTGGTTAAACAAGCAAAAGAGATATATATTCACATAAAAGATAGAAGAGAAGACAGAATACATTACGTTTAGAAAATAAGGATGGTGGACAAAGGGGCGGAGGGGAAAATGGAGAGTAAGGGACAACACATACACAAACATAATATCTCACATTTCTAGGGTGCTAGGANACATAATCTTCCAGAATGCTGAACTTACTGACAGCCTTTTAAGATGGCCAAAGACGCTGTTACGGTAATGACTTGAACACAAACAAATGGCAGTTGGTCGTGCCAAGAGACGACAAACACCAAACATCTTGGTTAAACAAGCAAAAGAGATATATATTCACATAAAAGATAGAAGAGAAGACAGAATACATTACGTTTAGAAAATAAGGATGGTGTACAAGGGGGCGGAGGGGAAAATGGAGAGTAAGGGACAACACATACACAAACATAATATCTCACATTTCTAGGGTGCTAGGAAATATGTTTATTGTAATACTCTTTTTTTATCTCATTTGAAGACGATGAAGATACTACAACTTTCAACATGTACAATATTTCTGTTACATTTACACAAGTCAAATACAATCAGCTTAAAAAATGGAACAAAGGAAGCTCAACTGTACAATGGAGAAGTTGTCTAGAAACATCGTTACCACATTTTAATTTTAAAATTTAATAGCAAACATGCTCAAACATTTCAAATATAAAACTTTTAAAAATAAATTTTAGCATACTTAAGTGCATATAACAGCACATGCGCACACGTGACTTGAGATTTCCCAGCATGAAAACTCATTATAGTTTTCATTCACTTAATCTACATGCTGAGCTCCAAAAGATCGCACATTTTTGTGTCAGCCTGGTTTCAATGCATATGTCATCCCCTTATAGCACCTCACATGATGCTCAAATGCTGTTAAATATTTAATTTTAAAAAATTTAAAAAAAAAAAAAGACATTTTATTTAAAGAAATTATTTGTTGGAAGAAAAAGGTATTGCATCATACCAAAATCACACAACTTTCTGATACTTACTGGGTAAGACCACAAATTCTTCAAATATGTAATGAATTTATAGCATTTTTGAGCACATAAATTTATATATAAAGATTGTGTATTTATAACAGTTTTCAATAAGATAGATATTTTATAAAAAACAGCAATGAAAAAAAAATTTAATAAAAGAATTTATATATGTCACAAATTACAACCACATGCTTCAGAATAATGATTCATGTTAAAATAAAATATAATTTTGATAACCTATGTTTTCAGAATAACAATGCCAGTTGAAATACAAAATATAATTTTGATAACATATACTATAAAGAAATAATGTTGAAATAAATAAATCCTGTTCAATGTGTAGTCAATATTTAAACGGTATCATACTTACATGAACAAAGGCCAGTACCAATAATATGCTGACAATAGTACTTACACGTTAGAAACTGGGGTAATCTCTTTTCAAAATTACAAAATACCTCAATTTTTGGGTGACGCTAGTTCAGCATAGTTCCTGGAGCTTGTAATTAATTTTGAAGTTTCTTTCTATTCAAGCAAAAGACGTACCACATATTACAACATGCCCTCTGACAACCAATGAAACACTACAACTTGAACTAACTTCATTCCGTACTACATACTCCATTCACGGTCACTTCCAACTTTCCTGAAGCCCTGCTAAAGTTATGTTTTCAAGATATTCTTCTGCATCTTGCAAACAAAGCTTAGTAAATGACACCAGAGGGCCAATGCACCACATTCGTGCACACTCAGTGTAATAACATTTTGCAAAATAATTACTTTTTAGGTACTACATGTTACCAGTTTTATATATATAAAATATAAGTAACAGTTAAATATTAACCAAAACGAAGGGACTTTTATGTTAACACAAGTATAAAACACTTGTGATACACAAATTATTTAGGAAACCTCCAAACAAGTGATACATGGGGTGTTTTTTCAAAGATTTGATTCACAAAGTATGAAGAAATCGTGAATAGACTACAACTGCAAGCATGTAGTAAGCACCCGTCAACATATGCAACAAGTGTATAATGTAGAAGATAGTTCCTTGCAAAAAACAAGAGATACCATTCACCTTTCAACAAGTGGGAGAGAAAGCACCATTGAAATGCACACAGATATTGCAGATATTGGTTTCTGGTGTTATGCACTCACTTGGTTGGCAAAATTAATGTGTCTTGACACCCACAGCTTAGTGGCAACTCATCAGGTTAAGTGAGTCTAAGATATTCACCAACATTCCCATAGAAATATTTGCAAACTTGATTAATTTCAAAACAAACTAACATGATTAAAAATTGTCATAGACATGACAGCGTAAAAATTTTAATTGTAGCACAGACAAAATTCCCAACCTCTTAATAGCATCTGCACCTATGTGTAGTTAGCGCATGCTGCTTCAATAGCTCCTTGAAGTGCTGTTTAAAGGCATCCTTTTCTTGCGCATAAGACCTTGAAGTATAGGAGAAGCAGGAAAAGCAGGCGAGAGGGTTAGAGGGTAAGTGAATTTCTCTGATTTCCTCAGCACTTGCTACAATGGCCTAGTGGCTGGTTTTCCTTTGGCAACGTGAGTGATCTGACAGATTGGCATTGTTCAACAGTTTAGGTCATTTGGTGGTTTGTAGAAAGTTCTGTTGCTTTCGGTACAAGTGTACTGTTTTGTACTAAATACGACTATAAATTACGTGCATAAATCAGTGCCGCAGCAAAGATTGCAATCACTGACATGAAGAAAGGCTGGATTGTATCTATAAAAAAAAAATGGTATATATCTCATCATTATCTCTTATTTAGCTGCTTAATAAAATGTGTACGTAGGTATGTGTTTCCCTACAGTTTTTTACGGCCAATAAAACTTTGTAGTCACCGAAACAATAAATGTAAATGGTGTAATGATCAAGAGTGTTTTGGATCTGTGTTTGCATCGTTCAGTACTGGAATGTGTACTAATTCGTGTAACATTATTTTAAGAATGATTTTATACAATGTTTGTATTTGCATGTTTTGAATTCTCTTTATGTATCATATTTGTATGCATTAATCTACACTGGATGGACAATATTTTTTATCTGATAAGCGAATAATTATTTTCTAAAATACAATACAATCTTCTCACTTGCCACCTCACTAGCCCCTCCCCCTGACTTTGTTTATAATTACTATAACTCAAGCAACAACAGTCACAATTTCACCGCCCTTTCGACCCATGAGCCGCCACTGGTATGTTCACCAAAATACTACCATAACTATAAATCACATTTTACAACTAATTTTTTTTAAAAATACAANCAACTATAAATCACATTTTACAACTAATTTTTTTTTTTTTTTAAATACAAACAGGAAATATACATTTTATGTAAACTGGTGAATATGCAGCCACTTCATTACAAAGATTGTAATCAATGCTTTGGAGGTAAATGTCTCGGCAAAAAAGTAATCAAAATGAAATAAGTTGCATATTATAATGCAAATATGTCGCCACACAATTTCATATGTAAATACTGAAAGTGAATTAAAAATATAATCNGGAACAAAGGAAGCTCAACTGTACAATGGAGAAGTTGTCTAGAAACATCGTTACCACATTTTAATTTTAAAATTTTATAGCAAACATGCTCAAACATTTCAAATATAAAACTTTTAAAAATAAATTTCAGCATACTTAAGTGCATATAACAGCACATGCGCACACGTGACTTGAGATTTCCCAGCATGAAAACTCATTATAGTTTTCATTCACTTAATCTACATGCTGAGCTCCAAAAGATCGCACATTTTTGTGTCAGCCTGGTTTCAATGCATATGTCATCCCCTTATAGCACCTCACATGATGCTCAAATGCTGTTAAATATTTAATTTTAAAAAATTTAAAAAAAAAAAAAGACATTTTATTTAAAGAAATTATTTGTTGGAAGAAAAAGGTATTGCATCATACCAAAATCACACAACTTTCTGATACTTACTGGGTAAGACCACAAATTCTTCAAATATGTAATGAATTTATAGCATTTTTGAGCACATAAATTTATATATAAAGATTGTGTATTTATAACAGTTTTCAATAAGATAGATATTTTATAAAAAACAGCAATGAAAAAAAAATTTAATAAAAGAATTTATATATGTCACAAATTACAACCACATGCTTCAGAATAATGATTNACAGCAATGAAAAAAAATTTAATAAAAGAATTTATGTATGTCACAAATCACAACCAAATGCTTCAGAATAATGATTCATGTTAAAATAAAATATAATTTTGATAACCTATGTTTTCAGAATAACAATGCCAGTTGAAATACAAAATATAATTTTGATAACATATGCTATAAAGAAATAATGTTGAAATAAATAAATCCTGTTCAATGTGTAGTCAATATATAAACAGTATCATACTTACATGAACAAAGGCCAGTACCAATAATATGCTGACAATAGTACTTACACGTTAGAAACTGGGGTAATCTCTTTTCAAAATTACAAAATACCTCAATTTTTGGGTGACGCTAGTTCAGCATAGTTCCTGGAGCTTGTAATTAATTTTGAAGTTTCTTTCTATTCAAGCAAAAGACGTACCACATATTACAACATGCCCTCTGACAACCAATAAAACACTACAACTTGAACTAACTTCATTCCGTACTACATACTCCATTCACGGTCACTTCCAACTTTCCTGAAGCCCTGCTAAAGTTATGTTTTCAGGATATTCTTCTGCCTCTTGCAAACAAAGCTTAGTAAATGACACCAGAGGGCCAATGCACCACATTCGTGCACACTCAGTGTAATAACATTTTGCAAAATAATTACTTTTTAGGTACTACATGTTACCAGTTTTATATATATAAAATATAAGTAACAGTTAAATATTAACCAAAACGAAGGGACTTTTATGTTAACACAAGTATAAAACACTTGTGATACACAAATTATTTAGGAAACCTCCAAACAAGTGATACATGGGGTGTTTTTTCAAAGATTTGATTCACAAAGTATGAAGAAATCGTGAATAGACTACAACTGCAAACATGTAGTAAGCACCCATCAACATATGCAACAAGTGTATAATGTAGAAGATAGTTCCTTGCAAAAAACAAGAGATACCATTCACCTTTCAACAAGTGGGAGAGAAAGCACCATTGAAATGCACACAGATATTGCAGATATTGGTTTCTGGTGTTATGCACTCACTTGGTTGGCAAAATTAATGTGTCTTGACACCCACAGCTTAGTGGCAACTCATCAGGTTAAGTGAGTCTAAGATATTCACCAACATTCCCATAGAAATATTTGCAAACTTGATTAATTTCAAAACAAACTAACATGATTAAAAATTGTCATAGACATGACAGCGTAAAAATTTTAATTGTAGCACAGACAAAATTCCCAACCTCTTAATAGCATCTGCACCTATGTGTAGTTAGCGCATGCTGCTTCAATAGCTCCTTGAAGTGCTGTTTAAAGGCATCCTTTTCTTGCGCACAAGACCTTGAAGTATAGGAGAAGCAGGAAAAGCAGGCTAGAGGGTAAGCGAATTTCTCCGATTTCCTCAGCACTTGCTACAATGGCCTAGTGGCTGGTTTTCCTTTGGCAACGTGAGTGATCTGACAGATTGGCATTGTTCAACAGTTTAGGTCATTTGGTGGTTGGTAGAAAGTTCTGTTGCTTTCGGTACAAGTGTACTGTTTTGTACTAAATACGACTATAAATTACGTGCATAAATCAGTGCCGCAGCAAAGATTGCAATCACTGACCTGAAGAAAGGCTGGATTGTATCTATAAAAAAAAATGGTATATATCTCATCATTATCTCTTATTTAGCTGCTTAATAAAATGTGTACGTAGGTATGTGTTTCCCTACAGTTTTTTACGGCCAATAAAACTTTGTAGTCACCGAAACAATAAATGTAAATGGTGTAATGATCAAGAGTGTTTTGGATCTGTGTTTGCATCATTCAGTACTGGAATGTGTACTAATTCGTGTAACATTATTTTAAGAATGATTTTATACAACGTTTGTATTTGCATGTTTTGAATTCTCTTTATGTATCATATTTGTATGCATTAATCTACACTGGATGGACAATATTTTTTATCTGATAAGCGAATAATTATTTTCTAAAATACAATACAATCTTCTCACTTGCCACCTCACTAGCCCCTCCCCCTGACTTTGTTTATAATTACTATAACTCAAGCAACAACAGTCACAATTTCACCGCCCTTTCGACCCATGAGCCGCCACTGGTATGTTCACCAAAATACTACCATAACTATAAATCACATTTTA
Organism: Clitarchus hookeri; assembly: GCA_002778355.1. Taxonomy (NCBI): domain Eukaryota; kingdom Metazoa; phylum Arthropoda; class Insecta; order Phasmatodea; family Phasmatidae; genus Clitarchus; species Clitarchus hookeri. The sequence goes on from NQII01001701.1 coordinate 136,841, forward strand.
CAACTAATTTTTTTNTAACTATAAATCACATTTTACAACTAATTTTTTTTAAAAATACAAACAGGAAATATACATTTTATGTAAACTGGTGAATATGCAGCCACTTCATTACAAAGATTGTAATCAATGCTTTGGAGGTAAATGTCTCGGCAAAAAAGTAATCAAAATGAAATGAGTTGCATATTATAATGCAAATATGTCGCCACACAATTTCATATGTAAATACTGAAAGTGAATTAAAAATATAATCNAGTTGCATATTATAATGCAAATATGTCGCCACACAATTTCATATGTAAATACTGAAAGTGAATTAAAAATATAATCCCACAAATATGGCAAAAGTTCTCTTTAAATGGTAGCATTTTCCTTGAAATTATACCTATGCTAAAATCTCTGGCCTCAATTCATATAAATATGTCAACTGTGAGGAAACCATAACAGACAAAAAAAATCCACTACACACAATAAAAGTAAACCAAAAATTAAAAACCGAAAATATATTAATACAAAATGTAAGAGAACATACAAACAGTTTTTATTTTCTATTCATTGGTGCAATTTTATTTCATATGAAATGTTTTTCTTTTCCATTTTTTTTTTCACTCCTAAGTTTCTCACAGTTTAATTTCGCTAATAGTGTATTTAACTTGCATAAATTTTGGCAATGGTAGTTTTTAATTGGACAACTCTTGCAGACCTATAAAGAAATGTTGAAAAGTAAAATCGTAAATCCCTTTACCAACATCAAAAACAGCTTTATCATTCAGAAACTTGCAATTTGAATACTGGCTATTGCAGCTGGCAACACAATGACTAATCTGACAAAATGGTCATCGAAGAAAACACGAGACTCACTCACGCACAGACACTCGCATCTGCACAAGCACGCAGTCGCTGCACCATGAATCAGCACTGTATTACACACCCAGTTTGGTTATCACTTTCGGCCAGAACAACTCGCGTGCTCATCTGGCGGCAGGCTAGATTATCAACTTATAAATTCTGTGCCACTACTTAGCTCGGCCACAGTTTTGCCAAGCCGTAGAGAACTCAATGTTAATAAAACACAGCAAACAATATTTATGGCATTCAAAACAGTTCTTGATCAGCGTGTGGACGAGCCGAGTCTAAACAGCTGCCGCGTGAGCCTGCAAATCGTTCTGGCCTGTAGTAATCGCACATTACTTACAATATGCACGTGAAGTCAAATAAATAAGACAAATATGTATATATTTATAAGAAAGACGCCGTCTGCAACGCAAGAAGTAGCTAGCTATGTACAAGAGAACCACAAAGCGAGACCGGAGCAGGGAGTCTCGGCGGAGCGCAGCTGCACTGGATGACGCTGGTCACTGCTGCTCCGGGGGCGACGTGTTGATCTGGCGGTGGTTGCGTACCAGCAATTGCTGCAACTGCGCCTGCTCCAGGATCACCGGCAGCTCGTAGTGGTGGAAGAAGTACAGCATCGAGTGCTGCAACACCAATACAATAATACCACAGTCAGCATCACACACTTGCATCACCACTCAATCTGCTGTTCTCAGTAAATGGCCACTATAAAACTAAACATTTGAAAAAAAAAATATTGCCAGTTAGCTGCATGAATGCTACACATCCAAGCACTCTCTCAGTTAAGTTGGCAGTGAATTAAGTAAATTAGTTACAAGTCTTGATTATGTATCACAAGAGTAATGTTTGAATTAACTGCAAATCAAGTTTGTTTTTTTCTGTTTTATGCATATTAGAGTACAAACATATTAGTAGCACTTTTAGCTTTNTTTTATGCATATTAGAGTACAAACATATTAGTAGCACTTTTAGCTTTTTAACAATTTCATGTTTTCACAGAATAAAAGCGGGGCTTTCAAAAGTGCTCAATCAACTGAAAACCGTCTATAACACAGGAATCACAACAGCACCAAGGGCAAGATACAACAACCCTTATGCAAATAAGGTTACCATACGTGCGGCAAAAGAAGGGCATGTTTTCCTTTTTAAGCATTTACGGCATCTGGCCGGAATTTTCGTGGCAATCAAAAATGTCCAGCATTATTGACCTGATTAAATATTGTGTTTGTCTATTCATTATTTTTACATTACTTTTAGTGCACCATAACATGTTATGGCTGTGTTATCGACATTCACTTGTTAATCATATAAAAACTTCTGTATGTACTTTGATATTATGTATGTTTATGATTTTTTTTTTAATGTCTTATTATTCAGAGTAATTTTTTATACTGCAGTATGTGTATTATAATGATTTGTTACGTAAAGTCTTGCACCATGAAAGGGAATTTATCTTCGAAAATACAGGGTTTGAATCGGGAGTTATCTTCTGGTGCACCAATTAGATATCTTGACATTCTACTGGTCGAACCTGTAATCTTTAAATAAAGANGGAGTTATCTTCTGGTGCACCAATTAGATATCTTGACATTCTACTGGTCGAACCTGTAATCTTTAAATAAAGATAGGAATAATTGACGACTGGTCCCTTGGCCATGTGGGCAAACTCGTGGACTAAATTGGTTCCCAACATTGGCTCGAGAATTGCAAGCTGAACTGTCAAGATCATGTGATGAAACAGTGATGTGGATGTTTACGTTTCGTTTTCCGACGTGTGGTTTTACANAGCTGAACTGTCAAGATCATGTGATGAAACAGTGATGTGGATGTTTACGTTTCGTTTTCCGACGTGTGGTTTTACACTATACTAATTTTAGTAATTTTATTATTTGTTAGTTGTATTAAAAACTCCTAATCAAGAGTCAGAGTCTGTTAGTATAAAAATCTGGAAAATATTTTTTGCATAGCTAATAAGCTACACAAAAGCTCCGTCAAGACTGGCATAGGTACCCCATGTACAACGCAGTGCACACCCGACTGGACATACTTGATAGCGGTGTGTGCCCGACTCAACATTCGGATGATCGTAGGTTCGATCTCGACTGGCTGCACTGGGGCAGTTGTTCCATCAAGTGATGGTGACCTCTGTGGCTGAGGTCAGTTTCGTATTGCCTTGTGGCAGCAAGGTTTACGCCATTTTAATATTTAAGTTAAGGTTACTTAACTGTACTTTTTTTTCTTGATGTCTGCCAGCATAAATATATGGGTAATTAACAAGAACGGTCAAGTCATATTTCTCAAGTGGTTTTCTCTTCCCTTTCTTAGCAGGGGCTTTGAGCATTTCTTTATGGACCTTCTCAGTTCAACCGTGAGGTAAATACCCCGGATCAGCTTGTATAGCGCACAATTGGTTCATGGCTAACAGACCAATTGAGATCACTGATCGTATTATTCTTTCTACCTAATTTGTGTTCTTTCGCCACATATACAAATTAACTTTGCCAGAAGTGTTATGATTAACATCAATGCTTCAATTGATGCTGTGAAAGTGGTATATATTAGTACATTACTGTGATAGTAAGTTCTTCCTTGGGCGATTTCAAAAATTTTCAGTCCATTGAAGTAGGTAGGTCTTTACATACCTCGTTTATGGGTAATAGAGCACTTTTAAAGTTAGCCTCTGAAAAAATTATTTGCCCAGAACTGGGTGTCTCTTAATGTATATAGTGATCAGGATATTTACACTTATGTTGCTAGTTATTAAGCCTTAAACTTTTATTAAAATCATTAACACTCTGACATCTGATATATAATTTCATACACATGAAATATTTGTAACCATCTTACAGTGTCACTTTGTGGACACGTATGTTCATGGAAGTGTTAATTTTTGCATGTGGCGAAATTATACACAATGTGCAGAAAGAAGCAGAGCACAACCTCCAGAAATGTTGTCTTGTGCTGGATTGACAGTGGTACAATGAGCACGATACTACATCCCCGAAACAAAGAAAAAATTTCAACAGCCAACAAGAAGCAAGGTCAGCCTGACAAAATCACGACCCTGACAGCACGCAGGAATCGAGAAGACACGGCAACTAAACTGCGTAATGCCCTTTTGCAGGCAACTGGAAGGACTGCCTCAAATCAGACAATCCGAAATCGTCTTCACAGGGACAACCTACACTCGAGAGTTGCTTGGCGAGCACCTGCAGGTACACCCCAACACCGTGGCGCCAGGTACAGATGGGAAAGGGAGCACTTGGACTGGACCCTGGCAGAATGGCGTCATGTCCTCTTCACTGATGAGTGCCGCATGTTTCGGACGCCTGATAATCGTCGGAGGAGAGTTTGGAGAGAGCGATGCAACGCCAGACGAGTCTTGTACATCATCCCACAGGTTCAGCAGGGAGGCGGATTCGTCATGTTTTGATGCGGCATTATGTATGGACGTCGGACGCCACTCATAGTCGTCGAGGCCACTATGACAAGTGTACAATATCGGGACAACATCCTCGGACCCATTGTTCAGCCATACCAACAACATATCGGCGACATATTCGTTCTGCAAGATGCCCATCTTATTAGCAACTTCCTCAGGGAGGCCCAAATCAATCGGATGGNTATGACAAGTGTACAATATCGGGACAACATCCTCGGACCCATTGTTCAGCCATACCAACAACATATCGGCGACATATTCGTTCTGCAAGATGCCCATCTTATTAGCAACTTCCTCAGGGAGGCCCAAATCAATCGGATGGAATGGCCTGCGGTGTCTGCGGACATGAATCCAATTGAAGATGCCTGGGACCAGCTGAAGCAGACAGTGCGACGAAGCAGGAATCCCCCTCACCCCTGTCCGACCACCGGAGGGCTGCTGTCGAAGAATGGGGCAGGATAGAGCAAGACAGCCTCAACCGCCTTGTGGACAGTATGCCACGAAGGGTCAGATCATGCTTCACTGCACGGGGTGGCGTAACACTGTACTGAGATGTAGTGTCTGAGTTCCACGTTTGATCGGCGGATGCATGTTGACAAAGAATATTGTTTGTTTTTCTTATTATTTTGTGTTTTCGTCAAATCAGTCGTGTTATTCTTCACAGAGAGTGTGTATTCGCATCCCATACTGTCACTTGGGTCGTAAGTAACCTAGTACCTCAGCACTGCAGGTGGTGCAAAACTTTGTTTGAGGTCTGTATATTAATGTGGCTTACCATGGTACTACATGTCTGCCAAAGTTGGTAGGAATCGGTTGTTTTCCGAGATTAACATAACTATTTCTTCATGCTATCTTAAAAAATGGCGTCAAAAGAGGTTCTGTGTATGCACAATTAATGGTTGTAATACATAATGCTAGCATGCAAAATTAAGTTTAAAATGGTTTCATAGTTTCATACTAAGCCAAAATGTTTACATGGTCGCCATTTTGAAAATAAGTGCCTGGCCCACTTAAAACAAATACATTTATATGGCCTACCTAGAGGATACTAACTGTTTGCAAAATTTGGCAGGAATTGATTANCCACTTAAAACAAATACATTTATATGGCCTACCTAGAGGATACTAACTGTTTGCAAAATTTGGCAGGAATTGATTAATTGTTTTCCGAGATATGAAAAAAAAAAAAATATTCATGTGGTTCTATCTAAAAAAATAGCGGATAAAAGTGGTTACATACTGGGATATTTGACACTTGTAATAAATGCATTTATCATACAAAGTTTGGNAAAATAGCGGATAAAAGTGGTTACATACTGGGATATTTGACACTTGTAATAAATGCATTTATCATACAAAGTTTGGTCGAAATTAGTAAAATCATATGCTAGATACGGTAAAAAAACATAAAAATATTAACATAACTGCTATTTAGAAAAGAAGTGCTTTATCAATTTATATCACATATTTTTACATGGCCTACCGTAGTATTACTTACTTGCCATATTTGGCGCGAATGTATTGAGCCGTTTCCGAGATATAACGTAATAGCTTTATTTTTTCATGTAGTGCTATCTTCCAAATTGGGTGGACCAACTAACAACAATATTTCTCTCGCAAATTCAACCCACTATCAACACATCAAATTTAATTTAAATCGATAATAACGGTTGCTGAAATTAGACATCGCTCCCTAAATTTTAAAATCGCCGCAATTTTGAGAAAAAAAAATGCACCCAGCGTGGTCGAGAACTATGAAATTCAGATGTCCTTACTAAATACTATGTGTGCCGAATTTGGTAAAATTCGGTTTACTGGTTCAAAATATTTTTTGGAGGGTTGAAGAAGAGGGGAGGGGGCGGAGGAGACACACAGAGAGGAAAATTATCTCATAGGCCTATCTTACCTTCGGTGTAGCTAAAACTATATCCAGGGGTGTTTCTAAAATCTGTGTTTCTTCGTAGTCTGATCAGAGACACTAGTACGTGATATGAAACGAAAACCACGAATAGCAAAAAGGACACCTCAATGACAAAAAAAANCTGATCAGAGACACTAGTACGTGATATGAAACGAAAACCACGAATAGCAAAAAGGACACCTCAATGACAAAAAAAAGATCGCGCACATCACCAGCGTCTTTCGACCGGCGTCTTTCGACCAGCGTCTGTCGTATTTCGTCTTTAGTCCTTTGGGAGACCCGACCAGCGAAGCAGACCAGGAAGATGGGTGTGTACGGCCGGCGTTAACCATCTCGTAGAACCAGCCTCCGGCTACAACAAGGTGATGACTTTCCAGTTAGGATTAATTAAAATGGCGTGAAGCATAATAATTAATTAAATAATAATCATCTTGGTATTCAACGTAAAGCTCCCCCGACCAATAGTCATTTAAATAGCAACTGTATAATCTTCATGTAATAAAACCTCATCAGATACTGTCGTGCTCTACCAAAGTCATTGAGTGATTATTTGAGATACGCCCCCAGCACACTCTCACATTGACATACTAGAATTGTTACTAGTTCGTAACACTTGTTCCAAGCCCATCCTGAACATTACTGACCACGGTCCGCACGAGTTTGTGTACGTATTACATTA
>NQII01001701.1:144145-202572 GCA_002778355.1 Clitarchus hookeri
AAATTATACAACACTTTGAATAGTGATTTCATCCTTGCAACATATCACATTAAAGGGGTCGCGTCTAGTGTAGCATATCCAAAATGATTACACCGAAGACAGAAGGTTGGAGACGGAACATCGTGAATGTTTTACTAGTCGGAGAAAGCCAAACTAATTTGTTTTTCATAGAACACGGTGCATGTGCGTATTTTTATCAACAATGTAAGCACGTATTTCTTTCAAGAAATGAAATTATGAATTCGTTTTAATATTTTCCTTAGACTTCGAAGACACCTACAAAAAAAATCTCAACTCCTTCCACACGAAGCACATGTAGAAGGGAGGAGGGAGAGGCGAAAGTATAAAAGAGGACGCTTGAGGAAGAGGGCTTTTAAGGTGAACAAGAGCCGAGATTTCGCGCAAAACAGGGTAGCCTCGCTGCAGGGAAATATAACCGGGGAGGGGGGAGGTTGGTGTATGTGCACTATGTATGTATGGCCTACTGCAGGTGCCACTCCACGGTACTGCGAAAGTGCTCTCTGGCACATCGCTATTAACCTGCGCCCTTGGCAGGCTGTCTACCTGGGGAGTCTCCGACCCCTTCTTCCTTCGCTCTTCTATCTTTCTGTTTCAGGTGTCTACTGGGTACACGGGAGGGAGCGTGCCCAGTTGCGCACTTACCCTCCACCGGATGGGAAGGGGGGTAGTACCTCCAACACCCCTGGCTACAAACAAAACACTGCCGATACCACCAACCACAAGAAAGTCTTCTCTCTTCTGCTGTTTCGAGCACTCTTTCAATACAGATTATCCTTTCCCTAACAGAAACCCATTTCGTACTTCTTAAATTACATGCAATTTTCCACAATTATTTTCTGTCGAGATGTTTTTACGGTGCCTATGCCGGTTCCCCCCCTCCCTTTGTATATCAGTTTACGTTAGCATGGGAAGTAACCGTGGCCCCAATCGCTGTCACGTTTGCCCAATCCCAGTAAAGCCGTGAGCTCGTACCCNCCGACCCCACTCTTAGTTTCCAGGTAGGTTAGGAAAAAAGTAAGGAAGAGGACTGTAAGTCAACGATGTAAACACTTTTCAGCAACCAGAAAAAGGAAGCACGTGTAGTTGTGGGTCGGCACGATGGACTGTGGCAAAGACGAGACGTGGGGCGACTGTCAAAACTCGTGTAACTGACACAACTAGTGAACAGGTGGAACTGAATAATACCCTGAACCTGTGGGTGCAGGTTCGATACGCCTCGTAGGCGGAGCGACGGAAGAAAATTCATCAAATATTTACCATAAAACTGAGTACATAAATCTTGCGGGCATTAAAACTTTTTATGTAAATAGGTTTGCAACGCTTTTCTTACAATTACATTTCGTGACACGTACACTGAGTTATAGGCAATTCACGGTAATGTGAGCACTTTTGAAAGCCCTCTAATTTGAACTAATAGTCGATAAATATATTTTATTTTAGCCTTAGATGTTAACTTGCGAGTGCAGTGGAATCTACATACTGTGTTTATTACTTACATGGCAATATTAATTTTAATAGGTAGTTAAAGGATTTAAAAAAATGGCTTAAGTAAAGTAATTAGGGCCTCAAAAGTGCTCACTTTAGCCTATAATTTGTGTTACAACTATAACCCCCAACGTTTTTGCGTAATTCTCGTATAAAGTTTTGAAACAAAAATTGGATTGCTTGGTAGGTAGGCAACTCTACTTTGTACTTGATACAGTGTAGAAGCGCAAAGGGGTACATTTAATACGCGCCCACAACGAACTTGTACCATGGACTCCAAAAGGAAACAAATTAAGAGATGAAAGTTTCATTTGCTAACGCGCAAATTCGAACAGAAAATACTTGCTGTGATTTACTGTCTGCGCTGAGAAACACAGTGTAATCTTCCAACATTTTTCCGTAAACACTCTACGCCCAATTATCGCTGAGGTGTGGAAGTTCATAACGCAAGGCGTGTGAAGAGATAAGTGGCTTACCCAGCAAGTACTCTCATAGTTGGTTCACGATAACTGAACGCTTACGAAAACATTTTAATTATTCTTTAGCCCACAATGTAGCCTTCCACAATACGTAATCAAAGATATGCATTTCTAATATTCATGTGTGATAATGAGAAATCGTTAGGCAAATAAACTTACTACTTTAAAATCTGTTCTTACTCTAATGTGTTCATATAAAAATAAACCAAATAGGAACCAATTACGGCGTCTATCAATTTGAACATTTCACTTTCAACAAGACGTTATTTTCTATTATGCGTTACTATAGTCAATTCACGGTCACTTCAAATATTTTTAAAGCCCTGCTTAAGTTCTACTTCTCGGATATTTCTCCGCCTAATGCAAAAAAAAAAGTTTAACCAAGTCTAGAAAATTACACCGAAGGGACCACGCACCGAATTCAGGCGCACTTAGTGTAATAATATTTTGCTTAAGAACTATTTTCTTACTAGGCATTACCAACGTACTTATTTTGTGTGTGTTTTGATTCATATTAATTATAAATGAAATATAATTTTTAGATAAAATATGAGCAAAACTTACATTTAGACAAAAATGAGAAACTATAATGTTAACACAAGTATAAAAAGCTCGTGACACGTGGCATATTTACACACGCGTCATGCATGGGTGATTTTTCAAAGTATTTTATTTTTGGTTGACTTGAACTTATATTTTATCTGTAGATTATAGTATTTCATTTACAAATAATCTAAATAAAAACAGAGAGAAAAAATAGGTGTGTTGGTAATGCCCAGTAAGAAATAATTCTCATGCAACTGAGTGCTTACGAATGCGATACGTTGTCCCTTTCGCGTATTTTTCTGGACTTGTTTGCACGAGGCGGAAGAACAGCCTGAAAGTAGAACTTTTAAAGTTGTAAGTAACAACTCTGGAGTCGCGATGTAGCACTGGCTGAGCAGGTCGTGTGGCCACGCAGCCCCGGCGATTGAACCTCGGTCCCCCAGGGCGCGCTAGTCGATGGCGGTGGGGGGCACGCCGGTGGGGGAGGAGGAAGTGCGCGCGTTATGTTTGCCTAATGAGCGGGCCACGTTGCCACATTTCCATATAAATTTGATCGAGCCCCTCGCCTCACCGCCGAGCCCCCACCCTACTCCTACCCGACATAGGAGCTGTGGACGTGTCGACGTGATTCTTAACGGCGGTGCCCGACGTCGAGGCGCCTACCGCTGCGGGGTTATGCGGTTCGACGACCGTTTAAGAGCTCCGCCTGGATGGCGCATCAAGTACGTTGCAGAGGTTCGGCAAAAAAAACACATCATTAAAAAAACGGTTAGATATTTTGCTGTGGTGTATGAACAAGAAAAGCATTTAAGAAAAGTTTCATACCCGAAAACATGTAATTTAAACTCCAGAGATTATTTATAGAGCGTGAAAATTGCTAAAAAAGAATCAGTTTTAGCTGCTAAATTTGTCGATACAGAAACTCCAGAGTTGTCTTTATTGACGTACCAAAAAACCACAGGGTCACCGCGTAAAGTCAAATTGAGGCGAGTCACCGACGGGAAGGCTGCGAGCTAGTTTGAGCGCCTTGCGCATAAAGGCGATGAGGCAAGTGATGAGTGCGCAAGAGTCGCTCTTACAGCTCACGTGTTCCCAGACCTCGACGAACGCGCTAAATAGCTGCAGGCGGGCTAAATCCTCGAGGGGAACATTCCCCTCGCCATATTGGATTCTGGTTTTTTTTTTAACGCCTATGTTTTTAAATAGAATTTCGAAAGTGCCCCTATACCAAACCAGTTACTGACCTCACACAACCAGTACTTACGAGACAATGGATCGACGAACTCATAATTACGACAAAATCTGGCAATATCAATACGAGTTCGCAGTTCAGTCGTTACGTCTGTACTGCTGTGTAAAGTCAATAGCTAGTTGGATATAGGAGCACTTTTCGGGATTTTGTTTTTTGCAAAACATAAACAAGCTATAAAAACTAAGAATCCAATATGGTGAGGGAAGGTGTGATGTACCTTAAACAGTCGTCTCAACTAGCACACGCTGCTAGGCTCCCACGGGCTGATAAACAGGCGCGGAAGATCTTGCTTATCTCTATCACTGCTATATACGGCGCGACCCCTTCTAGTGTAACCACCTGAGAACATTTCGCCACAGCAACTGTTGCTAAACCACTGTTCGTTTCTACGTGCCACACAAAATGACAACCGTTTCCCCTCCGTACTTCAGTCTTCGGTATTCGTTACCTAAATCAAGCTTTCGGGCCGCAAGGCTACGCAAACAAAAACTTCTAGCCAAGACGAAAGCAAAGGAGACTGAAAAGTATTCTTAAATGTTATATAGCCATTTGCGGTAAACCTTCGAGGATCTGATTACCCTCTGCTCGTAACTGTGCACATTTTAACGAGCGTATGTGCCAGTAATGTTTGCAGGAATTAACGACACTTCGGACAGTATTAACGTCAATAGCGCCAACATAATTTTTTTTTTTCCAGACCACTTTTGAGGAGATGCGGGTCACGTCCTGTTTTGGCAGGAACAGAGATTCTTAAAAGACTNGAATTAACGACACTTCGGACAGTATTAACGTCAATAGCGCCAACATAATTTTTTTTTTCCAGACCACTTTTGAGGAGATGCGGGTCACGTCCTGTTTTGGCAGGAACAGAGATTCTTAAAAGACTAGCGCTTTGTTTGCATGTTGGTTACAGTTNCTAGCGCTTTGTTTGCATGTTGGTTACAGTTGCGGGCACTCTCAAAGTTACGAGAGGCCTTGACCTGCCCTAAATTGAAAACCGGAAATTAAAAAGCTTCGGCCTACCTCAAGAACCGATGGATTAGGTACCTTTTATCTGCTTTTAGTTCGGAGATTTGGGAGGCTCTCAACATCGAGGTCTTGAGGGCCGATGGAGGTGAGAATGGAGCAGCGCCGGAATGCAAGGGCGGGGGAAACTGGAGATTCTCGAGAAAACCTGCCGACCAGCGGCATCGTACGGCACGATTCCCACTTGCGAAAATCCGGGAAAGACCCGGCCGGGGAGGCGAGCAGTCGAACCGCTAAGCCACCGCGGCCCCACCATTATCTGTTGTCGCTCATATTCTCGTGGTTTTAGGCAGCTTAAGACTGTATTTTTAATGATTGCCAAATAAGTACATCGAGAAAAAAAACCTGTAAAACTAGGAATAGAACTGATAACACAAATATTTCTGTGTTTGTAGGATTTTTTTTCTATGAACCTCCCACGAATTCCATGGAACTATCAGTAAAATCCCTATTTCGTTTTTTGTTGTTTGTGTTGCTAATGAAGCGTTTTAGAGGAAATTATTATACGTTTCATAACGCTCCAGTTGTACAGAGTATATTTAAAAAAATTAAAAAACCACTTGCAATATTTTAAGTATGCTAACATGACCACTCGACTACCAAACACATTTTACTACTAAAGTAAATTTACACATAAATATTTCCTCTTTTCCCTTAATACTATTCAGGCTGTCGTAGTTTTTTTGTGTTCGCTTTTCGAATTTTAAAATACCAGTTTAATAATTTCACGTCACAGCAAAGCAAATAATACCTGGCAGAATATATAAAACAATTGTGAGATGTTTCCTATTCCATAAGCAAATTTGTGTGTTTCGTGTTTCGCCTGTACCGACTTTTACCATGCATACTAATTAAAAAATATTTTTTATTAAGTACGTGCACTTGAGCTAATCCTTTTTAAATTCTTGTTCTTAGTTGCCGATAGCTGGGAACATGATTTGCATTTTTAGCCTCGCACACGCGGCTCAGAAAATAACTGGACTGTCAAACGCCTCGCATCGTTCTTGAATTCAAGTTCGGTTTATGAGATATTTAAGAGACGGACCNAAATAACTGGACTGTCAAACGCCTCGCATCGTTCTTGAATTCAAGTTCGGTTTATGAGATATTTAAGAGACGGACCCCTCTTTTTCGCGAAGAATTTGTGGGACCACAAATTGAATTTTTATGTATAACACCCTTGGCATAGTTTCGTAAAGTGTTTAATTAACCAAGAGTCAGTAACAATAACCAGTTATGAAAAAAATNAAGAGTCAGTAACAATAACCAGTTATGAAAAAATTTTTGTGCGTTATGCGCCTCGGAATAAAATTGTAATATAACTGACACTTCCGAGTGTACGTCCTTAGGAATTCTTACCAATGCTTTTCACCCAAAGTAATTAAATTACTCAACAAGGAATTTCGTTTCATTATGAATATCTGTAACTTGTGTGGATGACCCATGGCACTGTTTTCGTGGTTATCTACGCAATAACTACTCAACGTTAAAACAGTACTATTTAAACTTTCTTAACATCAAGTACCGTCCTGTAATAAATCAAAATGTGTACGCTAACATTTTTAAGCAGCGAAATAAAATTTAAAAAGTAGTGAATAAAAGCCAAATTACGTCGGTACTGTCGTTAGACGTTCGAAATATGTACGACGTGCACTTCAACAACTAATTAAAACGTATGTTCACAATAGATGTGAGTGGTGCGCTATCAAATAAGAAGGTATATGGGAGGCGGATACATATATCCTCTTTCCCTGGCCGCTGAAATGACCTACGGGATAAGGGGTGGCGCCAATAAACAAAAGAAGGGTGCGACACTATCTGCATTTTAATGAGAGACGATTATTGCTGTCTGTGTGCTTCCCTCACCCCCCTCTTTTTCCATTCAGGTCAAACTCAGGACAATAACCTGACGTCCGGATGGATCCAGTTTCACTGCCCGTAGCTCATTCAACGCTACAGCCAAAGGGAGGGACTAACAGTAATGAAGTTGAGATAGCACCACACCTTGACTACAAAAAGTATGATCGAAAGAGATGGGCAGAATAGTAATCCATTTTTTAACCGAAAATTGCTTGAAATTTGGCTGAAAGACCTGACTTGCGGACAATATTTAAGAGCAGTTACAAATCTGCACGTTTATAACTTAGAAATAAAATTACTGAAAAGGCATGTTTTTTCGTATCACTATTAAGGGAAAATCTTTGGTGGAATACGCTTTTATCTTCATTAATATGCAATAAAATGGCAGGGTAGTAGTTATAAATGGTATGTTCCGGCACACCTGGCGTCCTGATAGGGACTAAGGAACTGGCAGCGGCCATCTTGTATGGCTTTTTTTTCTTTTTTCTCCTACGGCGGCTAATTTGGCAGCCAGTACCAATAAAAACGGTAAAATTTGCCAGAAAATATCCCGAATTACCCTCAAAAAAAAGTTTTGCGCAATTTTCGTCGATGACTCCACAATGAGGCAAAGTGACTCCTTTTTGGGCAAATGAGGAGTAAGGTGCGGGCTACACGAGGCTCCCGAAAGAGTCTCGTCTCCGATTGCCAACGCGAGGCTCTCGAAAGGATCTCGTCTCCAATTGGCTACGCGAGGCTCTCAAAAGGGTCTCGTCTACGATTGACTATACGAAGCTCTCGAAAGGGTCTAGTCCCAGATTGGCTATGCGAGGCTCTCGAAAGGGTCTAGTCCCAGATTGGCTATGCGAGGCTNGAGGCTCTCGAAAGGATCTCGTCTCCAATTGGCTACGCGAGGCTCTCAAAAGGGTCTCGTCTACGATTGACTATACGAAGCTCTCGAAAGGGTCTAGTCCCAGATTGGCTATGCGAGGCTCTCGAAAGGGTCTCGGCCCCGATTGACTATGCGAGGCTCTCGAAAGGGTCTCGGCCACGTATGGCTACGCGAGGCTCTCGAAAGGGTCTCGGCCCCGATTGGCAACGCGAGGCTCTCATTGCGTACTTATTAGCATAGTTGGCCATAATTTCCGAATTGTTTAAAATATAGCCACAAATTCGTAACATTTGCATCACCCCTTCAACGAAAATGATCGCAAGGTCATTTGTGTCCTAAGCGAACTTATAAGCATAGTTGGCCGGAATTTCCGAATCATTTAAGATACAGTCACCAAATTCGTAACATAGACATCGCCCCCATCAACGAAAATGATCGCAGTCATTTATGCCCTAAACGCTCTTTCTCGAGGTAGCCAACAGTACTGCACCCTTGCTGTGCCAGAGCTTACCCAGCAGATGTTTGATGTCAAGAACATGATGGCTACCTGCGATCCACGCCATGGTCGTTACCTCTCAGTTGCTATAGTATTTCATGGCCACATGTCCATGAAGTAGATGGATAAGCAGATGCTGAATACCCAGAACAAGAACAGCAGCTACTTCGTTGAGTGTATCCCGAACGTGAAGACTGCAGTTTAAGATAAAGTCACCAAATTCGTAACATATGCATCGCCCCCGTCTACTTATAAGCATAGTTGACTGTAATTTCCGAATAGTTTAAGATACAGTCACCAAATTCGTAACATAGACATCGCCTCCGACAACGAAAATGATCGCAGGGTCATCTATGATCTATGCCTACTTATAAGCATAGTTGGCCGTAATTTCTGAATCATTTAAGATAGTCACCAAATTCGTAACATAGACATCGCCCCCGACAACGAAAATGATCGCAGGGTCATTTATGTCTTATGTGCATTTACAAGTATAGTTGGCTGTAATTTTCGAACCACAGGTGTGTCTACCAACTCGATCCCCCTTAGCGATAGTAAGCCTCCCTTAACCGACCAATAACATCCAGACTGGATATATAAATGTGAAAATGTATACGTAAATAAAAGTCAGCATTACTAACTTACAACAAACTGCGATATGCAAAAAGCAATATATATAGACATACACACACAAATCTGATACATGCACGATGCGCTTAGTTGTGGTAACTGTAAAATACTTATATGATAATATAAACGAACATCATCAGTCCTACACAAGGGTCGGCAGCTAGAGTCATTACTAACATGGGTAACCCTTAACAACCAGCCATAGAATGAAAATAATAAAGTCATATAAATAATAACTATGTTAACAAGCCATACATAAGAGATATAAAAACTACATGTAAAGAGAAAAAAAATTATATGCACTTATCAACCAGCACAATTACATATTACACAAGCGTCGAGTGCTGTACGCAGTGTGTGTTAAATGTCGCTATACAATACCAGACTGTCCTGACCAGTACAACAGAATAGCCAACGACTTCCTTACGAGTCGGCTGAAACGAAACCCTAGCATTTAGTGAACCACCAACAATCGCATCACTAGCTGCGGAACACATCCGACCCGGACGACTTATCGCGATCAATCTGTAAAGCCTACCCAGACAGCCGAAGGCCAGCGCGAACACCGTGCGCATCTCGACAAGCGAAGAGATGACACAGAACACTAGCCAAGAGAAAGCTACGTCAGGCTCCAGGGTGGCGGACCAGCAGAGTCACACATGCACTTTCCTTAATGGAGGAATTCACTTATACAGTACAAACTAACAATTTATCATTTTAAATACTATATTTATATATGTACTTATTTTAAATATGTATCATTTATGTATTGGAATCGTAAGAACATACGAAATAACACACATTTAAACCATTAGTCGGGCAAGAGAGAGACGACACTGCTACACACCGAGACAAACAGATAAAAAAATTAATTATAAAAGTAAATAGTTATTCACATTTACCAACAAATACATATGTGCGAACATCGTGCACTGTACATTATGTTAGGCAACGAAAATTCCGCTATGAAGTGTGGGAACAATAATATTAGCACTGATGTAAGCTGAAATATAAAATAAAAATTAAAAGGAAAATAGTTATAAGCACTTACCATCCAACCCAATCAAATGTTACACATACACGTTCTTTTACGAGAGCAATTCAGTTATACAGTGCAAGTTAACAATTTATTTCGTTTGAATAAATCAAGCATGACTATTTAAATATTGCTTCGAATAAACTAACGTTGGTAGAGGATATCGCTTCCGCCCACCCTATTCACTTTTAGGTCTGTAAAAGCAGTTCGTACCACCTGGCATCACTCAGAACTTCATTGTCTAGTCGTCCAGAAGACATTGTGAAAACGATAAGACGTTGTTACAGTGGTCAGATAATTTTATTAACTATCACGACAAACAGAAAAATTAAACCACTTGCAGCTCTCAGATACCGAGCTTGCATACCTGCCTAAAGAATCCTTCCTCAAATATGTAAAACACGAAATAAAATCCGTCTATCTGCAGCAGGACGAAGAGATTCTTAGCTGTCTCCCATGCCTAGAATGTTTTCAAGGTAGCATGCTGATATAAACAGATATAAAAAATAATGATTAATGCAAATAGTTATAACCTTTTCACAACCTATGCATATTGTGCGAGCATCGTGTGCTATACATTAAGTTAGTCGAAAAAAAACTTTTGCGAAGCCGTGAAGCATAAGTGCGATAAGGTTAACAGTGCTACATATTGATCCAAACAGATATAATAAATGTAAGGGGAAAATAGTTACAAGCACTTGCCAACCATTGAAATTGCATATTACACAAGCGTCATGGACTTTACTCTGTATGTTAAACGATGCTATATAATACCAGGTCGTCCTGGTCAATACAACAGAATAGCAGACTACTTCCTTACAAACCGACTGAAACGAAACAATCGCATCCAGAGTACAACACTAGCAGCGGAACGTGTCCGACCCGACCGTCGTTGTGCGAACAACTAACAGCGAAATATTTGAGGCAGCTCAGATGGTCGGCCGGCGACGCGAGCACCGTGCAGGTCTCGGCAAGTCGAATGGATGGCACAGAACACTGGCCGAGAGAGAGAGTTGCGTCAGGCTCCAGGGTCACACACATATACTTCCCTTTACGAGAGGAATTCAGATATACATTACAAGGTATCAATTTATCCAGTTTTAAATACTAAATATATACATGTACGTATTTGAATACATAGCATTCATAGTGTTAGAACTGTAAGCACATTCGAAAAAACATAAATTCAAACCATTAGTCGCGCAAGAGAGACGACACTTCTACATGCTGTTTATAGGAAATAACTCAAACAAAACACCCTTCTGCCCTTATTTATTACACTGAAAATCCAATTTTTACGTATAAGGTTAACTTCGCTGAAATGGTTTACAGTGTGTATTTCTTTCAAATGTAGAACGATACGAACAGCGACATACTGATCGCCTTTTATTCTTTTGGTGAAGTTTAAACTTTCCAAGTTATAGTAATTTGAATATTTCCGTACGAGAAAAATTGTCCACTGCACCATCAAAACAATTTGCTATTCATATTACTATTGCATCGCAAGAAGAGCTGTGAGAGATGTTTTCTTCGCCATTTTTAAATTCAAATATATTTGACATAATCTACATTACCATACCATTAATGTACATGCACGCACACAATAACGCACTCAGTTGTGTTGCACATCTCTAAACACCATGCATTAATAAATATTAATAAAATATTTTTTAATAATTCAAACTCTTAGTTTACGTTGTGATTGCAGTCCGGTCGTATTATGGTGTTCGATTTCGTACAGAGTTCATCTTTCAATGAGAGGCAATGCCCGAAGACTACGGATTTCCCGAGCCCTCTAAAGGTAAGATCACTTGCGTGTGAATTCTCCTGCCACCCCCCTACTGCGCGTCCTTTTAACAATGAGCAGAGATGGCCTTTGAGCCCAGGATAAAAGTGTTCTATCTCCTTGCACGATTTTGTTATCACAAAATAGTTTAATTTCTTGTATTTATCAGAAGTACCTTACACGTCAGGTACAATATCATAACACATTTGGACGCAGAAAACATTGAAGATGCTGCATAGAAAAGTCAAATACTATTTTGGTCCGGTATTTAAGCTACACAGTGTTCAGTTAATTTGTGGTCGTGTTTTTTTTATCAATAATCTTGCTTTTAATAAAATCTCACTTCGAATATAACAATATACTGGTTATACGCACCATTATTGGATAAATACTTTTAATTTGATACCGTATTTCAGGCGGTGAAGTATATGGTTTCACCAAAAACCTCAAAAATATATTAACCGTAAGAGGAAATGAGTTAATGCGTGTTGCATAATTACGCCTGCAGATGTAAAGAAGACTCCGTGAAATTGTTTCATTGAAACAACCAGACGTTTTTCACCGATTCTGAGTGAGTAGTTGCATTTGACTGCGAATAAGTGATTTTCCACTGATTCGAATTTAAAGTGTACGTTTATTTAAGTTTAATCTAAAATTTAAAGTTAAAGTGAGCGTTTATTATTTAGTGTCAGGCAAAGCAGTTAAAGAAAATGCGAGATGGCTCCACGTGGCCAAACAGTTTCACATGGCACAGGATCGTTTAGGGTGCAAGACCGTGCAGTTTACTGATTCGCTGAAAATGTATGTACAGTGACTCACAGTGATAGTGGTACACCTATCCTATGATATTTCATTGTTTGTAATACAAATCATTTGGATATGAAAATGGAGTGTATTGGTGAATAAATGTATGTACAATCACCATACAACATATACAGCAAGCAAATATTTTCACAAAATAATATATAAATTTACAACAAAAAACTACACATTCTGAGGTCAAGATATACAACACAATGAAAATGGTACAGTCTATATAAGCCCTGTCGTTGAAGGGCATGTGTGGACAGTTAGTGCCTGGTGTGACGACCACAGTTCTTTTTCATCTCCTTATGCTCATCTGGCATAGATCGAACTAACCTTTCACAATATGAGGGCTCAATCTTATCCCATTCCGTTTGAAGGGAATTTTGAGGTCATTCCGGTTAGATATAGGATGTTTGCGGATGTTTTCTTTTAGCACACTCCATAAATTTTCAATGGCATTGATGTCTGGGGACTGTGGAGGAGTATCGAGAACATGGGGGCAATTATAGAGTAACCACATGCGTACCTTATGGGCCTTATGTTTCTAGTCGTCGTCCTGGTAGAACGTGAAACAATCCCGCAATCATAATTTCTCTGCGCTCGGTGTCAGTTATTTCCTCAATATGTCCAAATACACATCTTTATCCATGGAACTATCTATGAAATTGAGTTTCCCCACACCCGAAGTCGCCATGCAATTCCATACCATCAGGGACTCATCCCCGTGTTTCACCGTCGGCCGAGGATTTCTTTCTGCTAGCTCCGTGTTTGGCTTACGCCAGATACTGACCCCATCCGATGCGAACACATTGAATTTACTTACATCGATAAATATTACTGTTTTTCAGTAGTCAAAAGATTTACCAGCGTGATCTGTGGCAAACTGGAACCCGAGGCGTTTGTTGTTCTTGCTGATGTATGGTTCATTGCGCGCTACTTGGCCATTGAAGTCCTCTCTACCAAGGACTCTCCTCACGGTTCTGGGCAGGCTGTTTTTCCCAAGACGACTTCTGCTTCCTTGCCAAGTTTCGGTGCACTTAACGCGGGATTATTCTTTATTTGACGTCGAATCCATCGCTCGTCTGATTCAGTGAATATTATTCTGGAACTAAGCTTCTCTTTGTTCTCTATTCTACTGTACTGAAGAAAGCGACGAACGATATTTTGCACAGCAGAATGATTGCGAATCACAATTTTGCCTATCCCCTTTGGTAATGCAAAATTACCAGCTTTCTCACCGCCACAGACGTCTGACCTCTTTCACGTTCCATGTTGATCTACGGAAGCTTACTTAAATGTAATGCTGGCCTTCATGGACAGAACGAAGGTACGCGTGGTTCAGAATGCGGGAGCCCGACATGGCACGCCTGGTAGGCCAATGAGGGGCATGTACTGGGCAGTGTACCACTATAGCGTTCCATCTGCAGTTGTTTTAGTGTTTTCCATTTTATGCAGATATAATCATAGAAATGATGCGTATCTTTATAGATCCTAAAGGCTGGATATGTAATGCATTAAATAAACTGGGTTACCAGTAATTTTCATTTAGAGGGAATATTTATTTCCAATCTAACGTCAGTTCGTACTAGGTGTACCACTTTCACTGTGAGTCACTGTATATTAAAAAACCTTCAGCCATGCAGCTATCAAACTAGTAAGTGTAGGTTACAGTGAAAAATATGGCACTTTCAGGATACTTTATTTAATTACTTAATTTAATTAAAATAGTAGGAAACAAAGGTAAATTCAAAAATAAGTTTCCAATTCAGTTCGGTATAAATCAGTCTTTAAATTAGAAATTAAAACCTGGATATAAATTTTTAATCAAAATTCTAGACAACTTTTAAGAAATTAATTTGTAAATAAAATGGGAAACAAACTCGATCGAACACAGTGCCCATTTTCCACACATTATTTTCTAAATCAAAATATAATTTTAATAAAAAAACTTTATTAAAATTTTTAATTCGGTAACTTAACAATTTTAAATCAAAATTGAAAATACTTTACTAATTTTCTGAACATTTTTTGAGTGACCTGGACTTTTCATATATCTACTGTGTAGTT
The DNA here is from genome assembly GCA_002778355.1 of Clitarchus hookeri. Classification (NCBI taxonomy): domain Eukaryota; kingdom Metazoa; phylum Arthropoda; class Insecta; order Phasmatodea; family Phasmatidae; genus Clitarchus; species Clitarchus hookeri. The sequence goes on from NQII01001701.1 coordinate 158,508, forward strand.
CAAGGGATCTTTTCCAGTTCAACATCCAATGTATGGTGCAGGTGTGAGGTGGTAGGTCAGGGCCACCAACACTGCTGACAGTATGCGCCCGCAGTAATGCTCTACGCGGGTAGGGGAAGGGCCGGGGAAAGCTTCATCAATTTGATAATTTCATATGATACTCGTACGTTATACACAAATTTACGTAGCTACATACGTGCATGTATACATACGTACTTACATACATATATGGCCTACATGCGTAAGTACAAACATACTACGTACATACATTACATACACATTTCATTACATACATACGTATACATACATGTATACATACATGCATGTGCGCGGAGAAAAATTTTAAATTTCCATAACGTAGCGGTATGTACATCGAGGGGAAAATTAAGAAGTATGAATGCCACAAGGTGCACAATATATACAAGCCATGGGAACACTGTACTAGCTGGTCCACTGAGCCAGATACGCGCGACCCGGCTAATGAACTTTGTTTCATTCGCAGCACAGCTACAAAATGTATAACTAAAATTTTGTATTTACTTCCCTAGGTTTGCCGTAAGAAAAAAAAAGAGACAGTTTCAGTTAATGCCCTTATCATAAAACATTGTTAGAGCGATTTTCGTAAAACGTGCAGTTTCTGAAATCAATCTACAGTAGGAGTAGTACACTGAAGAGCCAAAAAAACTGGTATAGGCGTGCGTATGCAAATAACAGAGGTATGGAACCAATCAGAGTAACGCGATGCGGTCGGCAGTTAGATCGGTTACTGCTGCCACAATGGCAGGTTATCAAGATTTAAGTGAGTTTGAACGTGGTGTTATAGTCGGCGCACGAGAGATGGTACATAGCATCTCCGAGGTAGCGATAACGTTTGGATGTTAGCGTACGACCATTTCACGAGTGTACCGTGAATATCGGGAATCCGGTAAAACATCACATCTTTAACATCGCCGCGGCCGGAAAAAAAGATCGTGAAAGAACGGGACAAATGACGACTGACAAGAATCATTAAACGTGACAGACGTACAACCCTTTCTCAAATTGGCGCAGATTGGATTTGTGGACTGCCCTGCAGGATTCATGATGTGAATTGCCTCCTGCATACCTTCAGACATTAGTCGAGTCCATGCCACGTCGNGGGGGGGGGGGGTCCTACACGATATTAGGCAGGTGTGCCAGTTTTTTTGGCTCTTCAGTGTATAATTCTTGAGTTGCTATACTACTAATCTTAAGAGCAAACTGTTTTTTTTTTTTCAGCCTCCAAGACTTAAAAGCAAAACTGCTTATGATACAAATGACGTTTGGTAGTAGAAAATATTTCTTGAGGTAAACTGTTTCACAAGTTTTAATCTCCAATGCCAGTCAATGTGTTTCTTGAATTTTTCGGGCTTACTCTATAAAAACTTTCAAATTACCCGCCTCTTCTAGAGCTGAAGCAAACCTATATATAAGTTGCGAGACTGTGTTATGAGGCAGCTACCGCTTCTGAATCGCACTCGGCAGTTCATGGGTTCGATCCCTGCCGACCGCATAAAGAGTAGTTTTCCGCAGTAATGTTCCGTCCCCATTCTAGGGAACTAAAACTCCTTGACATGTATCTTCCAAAATTCCCGCCTAAAAATAAGCGTTATCCTCTTACTGTCAGTTGCGAGCACACAATGTATCAAAAAAACTCCATATTGAAACGCCCCTGTCATGACGGTTGGACGCGCCGAACAATTTCCGCTCTGCTCAATGATCTCACGTGTACTTCTGTAATGACAAAAAGGCTAATTAGAGCCAGGATTCGTAATTCCACATGCGTTCCGATTTTGGAGCTTCGATGCCAATCCTAGTATTATGAACGCAGTATTACATAACCAATATTATCATGCTACTTAGGACAGGGTACTTACTTAAATAGTTTACAGCGTTTGTATTTTTCACAATGTTACATTACAATGTCAAATAGACGGCAGTGCAAAGTCATTGTAACATCGTTACTTTATTGCTATTAGCTTATCTATTCCCCATCACGCACCGCCTTTGAATAGGTGAATCACAGAGGGTACGCTATTTATACAATTTGCTAGGATTGTGTAGATAACTTTATATTTATCGTTAAAAACGTGTAACGGTAGCACTAAACAAGTTTCCAATGCTAAAATATTAAAGTTAAAGTCTGCTTGTGGATGTCAGATTTACAAGTATTGCCATGTGTCCGGGAAATTGACTCGATTACAGGAAAAATGTAAAACAGATGACTCGCCAGATCATAAATGTTGTAAGGTACGTAATCCGTCCTAAATGTAGCACATACTGTATTTACCTCCCACTACACAACTTTAGGCCATGCACCTCTAATGAAAGAGCTATGGGCAAGCTGCATTTTTTACAGTCCTTCCTTGCAGGGCTGTGAGTACAGGCGGCGTTAAGAACTTCGGTCAACAACACGTCAAATGTACAAAAAATAAAACTGTTTTGTATGCCTACAAACTTACTTTATTCGTATAGCCTATGTGCCACAGCACCTTCAACTTCAAAGACAGAGTGCAGACTTGTAACCGCGAACTTCGGTACTGGTATCCAAGGTAATTGCTACACAAAAATAAATTGCCTTATATGAAAGGCTAATAAAATAAAGTGGCACGATAATTTTTCCACTCTTAATGTTACTATCATTATTCGCTGTGCGAAAAGGTTTATAATCCAAAAGACAAGTAAGAAGGTACATATTTATAAACTGCATCAGCGAGATTCGCTTGAAATGGAGAAGAAAAACCACTTATAGTTCACTCCGGTGCAATCGGGCCGAAAGCAACCCACTACTTCCCGAATGCGAGGTAAGCATGCTGCCGCACGAGTTAGCGCACTCGGTCATTATACCATTGACGAACGCTTCTGGCGAAGACACTGAAATTCACGGGACATTTCTAAGTCATAAACCAGCTTGTAACGAGACAGAGATGACAGCACGTCACCCACGATTAGAAGCTTCTGTTTGAGGCACTTTATGTAGGCCTACGCCGAGTGTACCATTGAACTCAAATGCAATAGAATAGTAAGATAAAATAAACTTTTTAAAGCTAGCCAAATAATGATATTCAGCATCCAGGGGTGGTTGGCTCAGTGACGTAGACGCCAATCGCCAATTCTAGGTATCCAGTCCCATACCTTGTGCCAGGATATCCCTGACGGAGAAAAGAACCCCAAGTGCAGTGCGATGGGTAACTTTGCAGTTTGCAGTTTTTTATCAGTGTTCACAGTTACCCACTCCCGTATTAAAATCCCCCCCTCCCCCTTACCTTTTTCGCTGCCAGATTCAATAAAGAAATTTTTTCATACGACGTCATATATTCTACTCACTATACATCTGTTCAATATAAATTACATATACGCGTACAAAAGAAATAATTGTATTGCGCACATGTTTATTCTGTCCCCTACCCCCTCCTCGCCGCCACACATACACTTATTAAGGCTATATACATGGGCCTGAGCTGTATTTATAACATTCCGCAAACTTTTGTTGCGTCAACAACATTATATAGACTTCAGCCCCTGCCTCATTCAATTCAGGACCACCTTGCCACGCATGTGAAGGAAATATTTTCTCTCTAGTGTCTCTCTCTCTCCCGCTCTCTCTCGTCGGCGAAGAGGGTGATGTTTGATGAGCAGATGTGGTTCCTTATTTCGCGTGAAATAATCGCCTCGTGGTGGCTTCAAGACGGAGTCTGGAAAACTCTTCCAGTCTGACTCCCGTCGCCTCGCTTCCCCCCACAATCCAGGTCCACGAGATTAAAAATCATAAGTAGGAAAGTTGTCCTTGCAGCGGCGACTGACTGGGAGGCAGCACAGCTCACAACTTGAGGATGGCGCCTCTGACCTTTTTATCTTTCTTCGCAGTTTCCCTTTGAAAGTGCGGAGAAGCGGAGAGTTATCGAGGCAGTAGACTGCAGAGGAGAGTACAGGAGGGTAAAGGGGTTGTATGGCCCCAGGGGTCGGTCTACTCGCGAGGGGCGTCTCATCTCCGCGGTCAGGAAATACACAGAGTTAGAAGAGGAACCCGTGGGTGTATGAGGGGAGAGAGGAGGCGAAATGAGCACCTTCGCTAATTTGAGGCGGACGGCGCGCAAAGTACAGGTCGTTCGCCAGGTTATCGCGAAGCAACTCAGCGCATTTCTGCAGGAAGCCCCTAATGTGCACACACCAGTTCAATAACGTAGCATAGAAACAACTGAAGAAAGGAAAATTACAGTAAAGAGTTTCGAGAGGGAAAATACTTCATCAAAGAAAGATATAGCGGAAATAACAAACAGAGCCATTAATTCAGTTAAGAGCATCTACAGGTTTCATGAAACTAGAATGTATCACACAGAGCAATATGTGGTCGTCCATCTAGTCTAACGCAAAGAGAAAACTTAAAGATAAACCTAACATAGTCAGGAAAGTTTAAGTACAGATCGCAGCTGACGTAAAAACGAGAATTAGAAAAGCATGTCACAGGACAAACGATAAGGATTATGCTTCATAATGCTGGATATAATGGTTGAACATCCCAAAGAAAACCCTATATTAGCCAGATGAACAGACAAAAGCGATTGCCTGTGCTGTGAACAAAAACGACAACGATGAATACTGTGGAGAAAAGTCGCATTTACCGATGGAAGTAAAATACCTTTACAAGTCAGATGGGCGGGTAACAGTTTGGCGGAAAACAAACTGAACCTTGTGAATGACACAAAAAATATCACAGCTACAACGTAACGTGGTGCAGATTCCATACTTGTTTGGGAGTGTATGAGAGCTAATTGTGTAGGTGAGTTTTGTTTCATCTATGGTTCCATAGACCACAAACTCTACATTACCTTTCTGAAGTCTCGCCTGTTCAAGAGTGACAACGATATGGGTCTTACTGGAGATTACGTTTTCGCCCAAGATAACGATCATAAACTCACAGCCCGAAACACAAACTGTGGTTGCTATACAACACGCCACTCTGGATGGAAACACCTCCACAGTCGCCGTACATCAATCCCGCTGAGAATTTGTAGCATATTTCAGAAGAATGAATACGAATGCACAACATCTTGAACAAACATGATTTCAAGAAGGCATTACTGGACGAATGGAAAAATATATCAGAAGAAACAACCGAAAATTTTGTATATATCCGTCAAATTATTTATAAGTACACAATTGGCTATTTGAGAAGTCAGCAATATGTGGAGTCTTTCTTCGAACTCATTCAGGCTGTTCTGGGACAGAGTCTACGTTCTTGCCATTTTACTGTTTCACAACTGCTCAAATAGCTTTGTTTGCTGCGGAAAATTATCCCGCAGTTGTACCGATTCTGAAGCTTAAAAAACTAGAAGTGGTGGATTTTGCTCAGCACAGGTACGTGCAAAAAAAATGGGCCAAGACATAACCTCAACGACCGTGGAGAGCTGCGAATCACGTACTGTAGGTAGCGACTGGATGCTAATAAATAGAGTGATCTCGGAACTAGGCGCAACTATCACCGGTCGAGCCAAGGAATGTATTGACATGCCCAGTCACACAGGATCGTAATACAGATTTTCTTGTCGACTACATGCTTAAAGCAACGTGTCTGTGAAATAAGGCGCCCACCTACCTGGAGCTGTTTTTCTCGCGTTTGAGGCTAAAAAGCGAAGAAGCGATAAGAGCGACAATGACACGCTGATCAAGCGCACGGCTCTAAACTGGTGTGCAGTGTTCTCGCGAAGAGATTTTAGCGGCTCTTGAGAGCAGATGAGGGTGTAGCGAGGTGAGGTATGGAGCAGCGCCGGAATGAAAGGGTGGGAACGGGAGAACCCGAGAAAATCAACTGGCCAACAGCATCGGCCCACGCGATTCCCACAAGCGAAAATTCGGGAGTGACCCCACTGGGAATCGAATACAGTTCGCCAAGGTGAGAGACGAGTAGTCTAACCACTAGACCACCGCGGCCCCAGTGTTAAGGTCGTGCTGCGGGTAACCCACTGAACTTTACGCAGTAGCCATATTATTTTACTAGTGGGAAGTCTATAGGAAGATTCGATGCAGGTCTCTCGAATACTTTTGTATGTATATGACCCGAATGTTTTGAGATTTACAACACTTTTGAAAAATGCCGTTTTTAGCTGTGCTGGAGTGCTTCGAAATACTGTTTCTAATGTACGTGATGTCTTGAAAGTACTCAATAGTCCTCGTCTGAAGTGCGTGTTCTTTTCGTAAATCAGGGCCTTGGATGCACGTTATAAAAGTATGTACATCAAATACGCTGCAACGCAGTTCCAGCGCCAAGTAGGTGGGCACCTTATCGTTATAACAATGAGCTTTATAAGACTTCGCAAACATTAACCTTTACACAGTCGAAGTCTCAATAACGATCAGGTTTTCTATAGAGTATTAATTCGCACAAAAAACCACGTGTACTTCACAGCTTACCAACCTGGCTGCGTTAAATCGTTTCACTGCTTTTATACACGCGTATCATACCGGCATTTGCTAGTGAGGGTGCATGGCTGTCGCACTCATCGCAGTTGATATTCTACCTCCGGCTTGTTGTATGTGGAAGCTAATTATCTTAAAATGTTTTTAAATTTTTTTCTCTCTCCTGCCTCTCTCTACTTATGAAAATCGGATCTCCCGCATTATTTCATACTAATTAAAATGTTTTTCCTTTTCTTGCCCCTATAAGTGGGTTGAGAAAAGTATTGAAGTGGGAGAGGTTGAGGCGAATGGAATTTGGAAGGTTAACATCGAAAAATGGCGTAGCCAGCATTCAAAACGATCAAGTAAGTAGGTGCGTGAAAATAAGACACGTCCCTTTCTCTTACTAATCTTCTGACTATGCAATCATGAGTAAACAGCATACACCCATGTTTAAGTTTTGCAAATCCCAAGTAAAATTAATCGTACCAAACGATGCCAATGGTTGGCGGGTTTTCTCGGGGACTCCCCGATTCCCCCGCCCTTTCATCCCTTTGTTGCTCTATACTCACCTCGATTCGCCCTCATCGGCTCTCAAGACCTCGACCTTAAGAGCAGCCCAAATTTCTTCACTCACTCGCCGAAGTAACAATAAGTTTTCTTCCGCCATAAATGACAATGCATAGCTATAAATAAATTCAGCGGCCATTACAAGAAGTCAGGTACAACAAATAATTTTGTTAACCGGATATCTGCATGAATAGATTACACGGGCAAAAAAAAAAATCAAACCAATTACGAAAAAGAAACAAAGGTAAATGTTGTTGTATTATTTCATTTTAATAGGTCAATTTTATTTTCTAAAAATTTAGACCACGAAAAAACTAAAAATTAAATATGAAGATTTTCAAAACCTAACATAACCAATTTCTTTTTAAAATTTTATATAATCAAATTAATTCATAAGACTGTTTAACTTTTTATTTTTGAAAATGTTGTAGTTTAAATTATTTGCGTATTGGAAAAACCATATGTTAGTAAAGATTTATCCGAACCCAAAAAAATGTGTGCTGGATATTAAGCCATAGCGTTTAGGTGAAATTAAAATTTATGAGTTTTCCTACCGTTCGATTTTTTTAAGGACAATGCAAGGAAGATTATTTTATTCAGCCTTTTTTTCATCGCCTAACCTTTTAGCAAAGTTTTCTGAGATTGTAAATGCCTGACTCCCATCACTATTAATTCTCAATCATCTTCAAAAGTTACCAATAGTTCATTCCCTTAGACTGCCTTACTTAGTCTAGTGTCCAGGAGTACCCGAGTGGTGGCTCGAAGGTGTTGGGCTGTATTCCCAGCCCGTCATGTTCACACTACATGCAAAAACAAACCGAATGCCTAGTAAGCCTTAATACCGAGTTCACAATCAAAATACATACGCACAGAGCATAGAAAATAACAGAAGAACATTCACACGGCCAGAATTTGTGCAGAATTGATTCACAATTGAATCCTTGTGTATTATTTTTAGCCAATGAAATTTCCAGAGTTTGACGTCATTTAGCAGTGTTGGTAATATTCCCTTGACAGATTGTGATATTATGTTGAAATTTTACAGCTATTTAAAATATTTTTAATTTTTTGCTTTTCTTTAAAATCTTTGTTTTTGCGATCGTAAATCTGTAAATAACCTTTAAAAATTTCTTTTGGTAATATTTTACCTGCTCTTTTTTTTTAAATTAATATCCTGCGACATTTCTTCGTTTCTGCCGAATAACTATTCTTCCATTTTAAATAAACAATTTTGTTGAAAATGTTATAATCTGCTTTGATTGGCTGTTGTTCCATGCGCCTGTATAAGAAATGAAATGTAACCATTTCCTTTGTGTACAATATCGGGACCTCCCATGCACGCGACCTATAGTTGTGAGAATGCGTACTTGTGAATCAATAGGTTCAAAAACATGGCGGTCAATTATTGTGCACACGACCTATGTTCTGTGCTTACTGTTATGCTTTCAATTGTGAACCAAGCTTACTACGGCGTGCAAAGCGGCCTTCGGCTGAACACCGTTTTCTATAATCTGACTTAAAAAAAAAACATTAATATTAACTCTACACTCTTTATTAAGTAAGCTGCAACTTTAAAAATCTGGCCGCTTCCATCTGTCATGCCGGGCCTATGGTTATGGACGAGTCTCGAAAGCAACCCCATCGGCCGGAGCAGTGCGACCGAACGGCCAACGAGGGGATGAATATGAAAAACGGAATTATGGGGACCCGCAGAGGAAAAACACGAGCAGCTGACGACATACCGATTGGTGAAACGATGATGTTCGGGTGGAGAAGAAGAATTAGGAGTGGGGGGGAAGTCTATTACTAACAGCAGAAGAAACAAAACAAAACTGAACCGGATGTGGTTATGTCAAGGGGTTGGGGGTGGAGACAATACGAAGAACCTCGAGCAACAAGACAGCCAGCCAGAAAAATATGTCACAATAAACCTTTAGGCGTATCCAGAAGGGGAATGTGGAAGAGATGGAGTAGAGGGGGGGTGGTGATGGGGCGGGGAGGAACATGTCGCTGAGTGGCTTCTGTCAGGGGCACTCCCCGCACGGCGGGAGGGAAAAAACAAGCGATAATATAACTGGCTATTGATGTCATGTCCAGGCCATCAGGGGCAGCTGGCGGGCCGGGTGACGCAGCCACAATGCGGCGACCAGTGGCGGACGCGCAGGTAGGGGCGACACGGTGACGCTCGGCGCGACGCAGCTTCCGAGACCTGTCTCTTGCTTGGGTCCGTCCAAGTCAGCAGAAGGTGGCAAGGTGGATGGGGAAGGGGGAGGGGGAGGACGTTCACCTGCCCGCCCCTGGAAAATTGATTATTTTATCAACTACATTAATCGTTTACAAATTATTAGTGTTCGTAATCATGCTCATAAATAAGTGAAATAATTTTTAAAACAAATAAATAGCTTATTAACAGCATATCTCCAAAATAAAAGTCCCTGCTGAGAGAAGTATCTGAGGTCTTCCTGTTTCTCCATAATTATCATTTGATAATTGATAATTGTTTGTGCTTCTGTATTTAATATTCTATTGTAATACTACATTGCATATCGGGAAAAAAAATATGACACGTCATGAATATCGGTTGCATTTATTTGCATAAAATCCAGTTGTAAAACTCTCACACTCCGGAAGGAAACTTATTCTGATTCGTGTGTCCCCCTTTGGTGACGACCAAGCTCAGATCCTCTCACACAACAAGCGCAGCCACAAATTTCTCGGTGTGTGTGCGTGTGTGTGTGGGGGGAGGGGGTGTGTGTTAGTACTTTGATTGAAGGAAAGGGCGGAAGGTTACGTCGGCGTTAGCGATACTGCTGACGCACACGTTAATTATAAACATAATAGAAGCAAAATTGCGGCAAATACATATTTTATCATAGTTACAGCCGCATTGCTAAATTCATTTCTACTTGATAACAATAATTTATGGGGAAGGGAGGGGGGGTTGCGGAGGAGTTACAACCCCCATCCTCACACTGGCTACACTCTTGTCTTGCCAAGTGCACAGGACTCCACGTTCCCGTTCCTTTTCCGAAATCACCAAACACACAATCAAAACACAAAGTTTAAGCGAAGACAGTCGAAAATTGGGTTTTTGCTATCTTCGTAAAATTACGAATCTGTTATAATCGTGGAATGTATTTTATGTACATGTGCCTTAAAAGAAATCGACCGAGCACGAAATTTCGTACGAGAATTTCTCACGCAAGGCAAATCTCGTACGAGATCATGGAAGGGAACATGTCCTATTTTTAATGCCAGTTGAACGGAACGCAATTCTGTTGATCCTTCCACGCTGGTCATTTGATTTACTGTATATCAACCCCAGAGAGATAAACGTGAATCATACATTTGGGCTATGCGAAAAATATTGCGCAAAAGAATCCTTCGCGTTGTTTTACGAAACTGGGATGAGTTCAGATAATGTTGTGAGAGATGAAAGAAGATTTTTTTCACACTTATTAACATCCATGTTGTTAATACAAAACAATACTGAAAGTTTTTTCGAGTAAACTGTGCGACAACTCGTTTCACATGAAGTTTGCCAATGAGACCTTGATATGAAATGCATTTAGCGTCGTTTAAAAGCAGCCTTAAGCGATCTGGGCCACAGAGGCGTGAGAGAAAATTTACGGACAAGCAGCAGAAAACGATAGTAGCTGACCAAGCAATGACAGCGGCTGACGTAAACACTAAGGCTTTGCTCACTATGGAAAACTTGTACGTAACGAACACGCACATACCAAAATGAAAATGCGTCTTCTTTACNTCACTATGGAAAACTTGTACGTAACGAACACGCACATACCAAAATGAAAATGCGTCTTCTTTACGACACGGTTCATGATCATTGTTTAAGTACCGTGCAGGAAGCATTCTCGATGTGTAGATGTGTATGAAATGGCAAAATTTTATTTTGTGTCACGTCCATAAAAACTTTAGTAAATATGATAGCAAAAAAAAANTGGGCTATGCGAAAAATATTGCGCAAAAGAATCCTTCGCGTTGTTTTACGAAACTGGGATGAGTTCAGATAATGTGAGAGATGAAGAAGATTTTTTTCACACTTATTAACATCCATGTTGTTAATACAAAACAATACTGAAAGTTTTTTCGAGTAAACTGTGCGACAACTCGTTTCACATGAAGTTTGCCAATGAGACCTTGATATGAAATTCATTTAGCGTCGTTTAGAAGCAGCCTTAAGCGATCTGGGCCACAGAGGCGTGAGAGAAACCTTACGGACAAGCAGCAGAAAACGATAGTAGCTGACCAAGCAATGACAGCGGCTGACGTAAACACTAAGGCTTTGCTCACTATGGAAAACTTGTACGTAACGAACACGCACATACCAAAATGAAAATGCGTCTTCTTTACGACACGGTTCATGATCATTGTTTAAGTACCGTGCAGGAAGCATTCTCGATGTGTAGATGTGTATGAAATGGCAAAATTTTATTTTGTGTCACGTCCATAAAAACTTTAGTAAATATGATAGCAAAAAAAAAGTGTGTTGGTAATTAGAAAAGGGACTCCAGGTATCAGGGAAGGGATCCAGGGATTTGGGGCAGCTATCTTGTATTCCATCATGGTGGACACCTTTGGCAGCCATCTTGACCTTGGGGTGTACGCCATCTTGTTTACAGTTGCCATCTCCTTTTTCGACTACCATATTGTACTTCTGATTTTCCCTCGAAATCACCCATTTTACATCAAAATTTAGCCTTTTACCTCGAATATCCAGTTTTCCTTCGAAAGGTCTGAGATTTCTCTCGAAAATAGCAAAAGTTTCTCATAAATTAATTTTTAATTTTCACATTATTGCTGCAGCATGTACGCCATACTGACACGTCCTAAAAATTAGCATCCCAAGCTACGTTTTAAATACAAAATTAATTATCGTATTTAAATTAAAACACCATTATTTAGCTAACAATGGTGTGATTCTCCAATTTGCCTCGATTCTATTTTGGGAGTAAATTTTTGTGTCACTCTGGTCCGACAGTTCATCAGGTCATTCATTCCCCGTCATTCCGGTCGAACAGTGACTGCCTTACATTTAATAGCCATCTCCCTGTGCTTGAAGGGCGATACAAAATAACCATATTGCGTAGCATATCGTTGCATGAAACTCTTTGAAACGTATGTGAACAAGGACATGTATTATGTTCCATTTTTATATTCATACCCTATGTTTTTGTGTTCTATTTATTTGAAGATTCCAATAGGAAAGAAAACTTGAATCTCTTTCCTTTGGCACATTAAAAAAAATCTAGCCCATTCACTGTCAACCACAAGTTAACAGTTAACCGTTCCCACTTTCACACTTATGCAGTTAAAAAGAGAATATGTTAATGATTATAGACTTAAAAGTCTCAAGATATATATAGTGTATCCAGCATAGCTCTATGGCTATACAGCAAGACAAACTTAACCCTTATATGTCTGGAGAGATAGGTATACATGTATTATCACCCTACTAATACAATGTGTATGCTAGTAGTGTTCCCATACAGTATAGCATGGTCACTGGGAAAATCCCTTCCCTTGTTTGGTCTCGTCATACAGCTTGAGTCCCCACCCCTGGACCACACCAGCATGATGAATATGCCAGGCTTTTATTACTGATTTATGATTGGTTAACCATCATTGATACATAGTATGACTAAATGTGAACTAGTTCTCAACGGGTGGGTAAAATTTTGGATCACCACAAGCTAATGTTCTGATGCTGTGCTCCATTCCTTGCCAAATAACAGTGTCCCAGAGCACTGCATCAATACACCATTCATATAATTGATTTATTATACATATACTTATAACCATTACTTTAAGCACTGACCTATCGTGCAGTTTTTATAGTTATAACCAGGATGTTGTGAAAAATATGAATTTATAGATTCCAATATTTGTCTGCCACAATGGATTTGTCAATTTATTAATCTAACTTTAATATACATTATACTAATTTGCTATTTAAACTGATAAAGATGATGTGCATAGAGAGTATGTAATTATGTGTATGTGTGTATATATACAACAAGCAAAATTATCTTGATCAGAACACCACTTGTCAGAGGATAACAACTTCAAATTCGGACCTGAAGTTCACATTTAAAATTCAAATGTAACCTCGTACCTCCTATTTTTTTTTTATTTATGCCAATATTTGCTGACTACTGTTCATTGTGCTACAGGTAAACCTTTGAAACATTATATCCATGTGAACCACAAATACTAGCAGCATGCATTTTTTTCCAGATATAAACCAAGCATTTTAATTCATTTTTACCAGGAGGTGAAGCCCAGGTCTAACTCAAAATAGATCAGGTCCGCTAAAAATACCACAAAAAGAAAACAATTTATTACAGTTAATTTGTTACTTTTGACCATTGCTTGCTTTTTAATATTTTATTTACATCTTTCTGCTAAGCTGCAACGAGGGTGGGGTGGCTTGCATGCAAAGTTTACCCAAATTAAAATTGAAAAACTCGCACAGATCCGTGGTTTACACAGGAGTAAAACTCTGAAACTCATTTGAGGGTAAAACCTGTTCAAAAAAAAAAATTTTTTATGCATTTTTAAGATAGTTTGTGGTTTTGTGACATAATATCAGTACTGCGATATATCAGTAACTATTTAATAAAAATGTCAAATTAGTTTAAAAATAACTCTCGAATGGTTTTTTAGTAGGATTATTAGCATTTTAACCTTAAAATTGGTTTCAAACAAATTTCAAAAAGTTATACAAGCATGATGTTTGATTTCAACTAAAGTGTTTTGCAAAGATTTAGAAACGCCGGAAGGAAATTTCTTTGAAATGTGACGTTATGTTCGCCTGCGATTAGGATTTAACTTCTGGCTATTTTGAATTTAATTTTATTGTAAAACTTAAAATAAAATTATGGCCGACCACTGAAAGAAATTCCATGAAATTTCTTCATCTTATTATAATGATATTAACAACAAATTTTAACTGTAGCCAAACATGATAATTATGCAAAAAAATTTAATGTGTATGCCAATACATATAAATTAGGAATTTCTGTATTTTCCATCATTATTTATTAATTTTTCATGGTTATTCATACTTTTATCAATGTACTATTTGATGTAATAAAACAGAATGATAAAATTTCCTAAAAAATATTGAAAATAATTTTTGGCACTTTAACACGCCTTAAGTGAACTTAAGCCACAAAATTGGACCAGTTCATCATTTGAATTATGGACAATTCCAACACCAGAAGTGACAACCATTCTTACCACACAATTATTTCCTTTCTTTTTACTGTTGGAATCTGTACAACGGTACAAGACTGTAGATAGCCCTGCATGTATTAATGTAAAACAACCCTTAAAATGAGCTTAAACAACTTACAAAGAAACAGGAGATCTAAAAATACCAAAGTCAGATAAAAATTAGCAAGTATCAAACCCTAATTTTAAAAAAAAATTGTTAATTAAATTGAAGAATTTTTACTGCCAAGCAAAATTCAAAAACCAAACCATGACGTTAAAATTTGTAGCGTTCATGCAGCTGGTTTATGTTCACTTGAGATAATAAATTATATGTNTTTGTAGCGTTCATGCAGCTGGTTTATGTTCACTTGAGATAATAAATTATATGTTTCAATTTCCAAAGACTTCATTCACAAACAATAAGTTAATAATGCTTAAATATTTAAACTTTTAAATTTAAATACTTTGCATTACAAACATTTGATTCTTGCTTGTCACTCAATTTTGCTGCTAACAAAAAATGGCACCCCTTTCACAGCTCAGAAAAACTACCACCCAAACAAGTTTTCAAACAGAGTACGATTATGAAAGAGTGAATTTTCCATTTTTCCATGAATATCTAAAGCAGATATGGTAAAATGCCAATCTCAGAGAGCCAACAACTCATTAGCATTCTAAGTAAGATTATGGTGCCTGGTGGTTTATTTTACTATTCACCTTAAAATACGACTTAACTGCTCAAAGTGTCTGAATGAAAAATCGTCACTCACCTGAATAAACAACCACGAGGTGATGAGAGCGAGGCCACTATATTGCCCATTGAACCTGTAGTGGTACGCGTAAAATGAGAAGTGGTACAAGTAGAAGAATCTGCAACAAAAAAAGAAACCGACAATTATTGCAGTGGCTTTGGACATGACAAATTAATTACACGCAAATTCACACATTATAAAAAAACAATAATTTTTAAATAAAGTTTAAACAAGACATTACTGAAAACGTACAGTCCGCTTTCCTGCTGAACTTCACTTTACCAACTTCTGCTCATCAATAAGGAGAGATTACTGCAATTTCTTTACTGTTCTGAAACAAATATTTTTTCTATAGATATATTATTCAGACCCGGTGTGCACAATTGCGTACATTACGTACGTGTAGGTACCTTTTGGACTGGACTGTACTGCACACTGCAAAGCTCAGTGACCAATGATCTTATCTGTGGGTAAATGATTCACAAACCACCTTACTGGTCTAGCTCATATTTGGTTTGTATAAATGTAGCCGAACATATAGCTCATTGGCTGTGACAACGAAACAAGTGCTGTGTCGAAGTACAGCGCATATCATAGAATTTTTTGTTTGCAACATCTAAAACCATAAATTAAAGTGAGTTTGAAAGAATTAAGAGTGTGAGGGACATAATACTAAAAGTTTTAACTGAAGTAAACAGGTTTCTGAAAACCAGTATTGAAATTAAATAAAAAGGCAATATTAGATTATTGTTTCTTCTGCCCATGTTGTANACAGGTTTCTGAAAACCAGTATTGAAATTAAATAAAAAGGCAATATTAGATTATTGTTTCTTCTGCCCATGTTGTGAGCAAATACTTTGTCAGTGTGATACACATTTCTGCTAAGCTAAGTCATGTGTAATAATGTTTTTATATTCTTTGCAGTAAAAGGCATTATGCCAATGGCATGCGAAACAAAATCCTAAANGTCATGTGTAATAATGTTTTTATATTCTTTGCAGTAAAAGGCATTATGCCAATGGCATGCGAAACAAAATCCTAAAAGAAAAATAAATACAGACGGAACGAAATAACCCATTTCGTTCAGCGGATATCGCTAGTGCATTGGTTGACAACTCGTGCAGCTGTCTTTCGCCAACGTGAGACATGACTGGCTGTCGCGATTCCCCACCCTGCCAAGTCGTGCTGTCGCGAAAAGGCGTTTCCTAATGGTGACATAGCAATAAAATGTTTTAGGAATTGTCACCTATGGGCACTGTCAGGGGCAGAAAGCTTGCTGAACCGAGAGTGTTTGGTCACGTGCCCAACGCACTCGGGAGGTCGGCTCGATACCGACCAATTGTACNCACCGACGCTCAGTTGTGAAGCGACAACGATGTTGAACCCATAGAATACATATGAGGTAGATCGCTTATTCGACTTATGCGCATGTACCCGACACTGACCTACCCCAAAGGAACACAACTGTCAAAGTCACATTGTCAAGAGTGATGAACGCTTTTGTTTATATCTTAATTTCTAGTTGACAAGCAATATTATATTAATAAAATACTTTTACCAATTTGAATTTAATCAAACTGCATTACAATTGGTCAGAGGAAGTATAAAAACATTTCAAAGTAATCGTTTACTAAGCAGTATTCTAACCTGAAATCCAATCCACACCGTTCTTGCTAGTCGTATAGGCAGAAAAGAAGTTCATGTCGGGACACGTAGATTAGTTGCGCGCAGCCAGCGAGATCGGTCTACCTCATCTTTAGTCTAAGGTTGAACCAACCACCCACCCACCCCTACTCCGAACTGCAGTAATGTATGTGGAGCTCCATTACATAAACTTACACCAAAGTACTGCTGCGAAACATTACATCTTAGCATTCCATGTAGCCATTTAATAAAGTGTTGTATGACAAGACCGTGTAACATAACTTCGCCACATAAGCTATGTCTATTGAGGTAAACCCCTCGCCACTTTCAAGGTACACTAGTCGCTTGGCCTGGCTTATGGATTGTCCACCCCCGACTGGCGTTAAGTCTTCCTTCGGGCAACGCGCCTCTATGGAGCTTCCAGTAACCGCCCTGTAATTTTGTGGCGTGGTCATTTGGCACTTTTCAATTACCACATTTGTGTTTCAATAACCAAACTTATGAATGAGCAACAAAATATCGACTTTCTTTACGTCCTGAAAAAGAGATCTACAATGAAATATTCTATTGTTTCTAAAAATTGTAACGGTCACAAATGCTTACAATGAGAACCATATGACAATTAGGGAGGCCCCTGAAATGAACGCTTACACCTTGGCGGCATGACGCAACATCTTCCTTGACGTGCCTAAGTGCGGAATATTCTGTAAAGGATTAGCATAAAGGTGTTCTTGCCGCCAAGGAGTGCAACTGAAGACTTGTAGAATAAATGTGTTCAGCGAATGTTTCGGGCAGACGGCGGACCGAGTATANGCCAAGGAGTGCAACTGAAGACTTGTAGAATAAATGTGTTCAGCGAATGTTTCGGGCAGACGGCGGACCGAGTATACATGCAGACACGCTAACGACGACGGCTCTTGAAGCACGAAGACAGTGAGTGAGCTGTGTGATCGACTTCCAAGTTCAGGTAGAGTACTGCATTGAAAGAAAAAAAAGTTTTTCTGACAAGGCTAATTTAATTATTTACATCGATTGTTGTAAGATTGTGAATATACATTTTTTGTATACTTCTTGTCATATACACTGAGGACTGTAATTCGCGGCAGTATATAGTGAAAGACACAGCTGTCTGGGTCTGTGCAGTATTGTAAATACGTAGTTAAATTTAATTGATCTGTTTCATATAATTAATATCTCCATCCCTTCACGAACCTGGCTACGCCCAGGCAGTTGTGAGACAGCTGTTACTGTTTCTTGCTGAACAGATTGTTACGCACCCACTCNAAAGGATTAGCATAAAGGTGTTCTTGCCGCCAAGGAGTGCAACTGAAGACTTGTAGAATAAATGTGTTCAGCGAATGTTTCGGGCAGACGGCGGACCGAGTATGCATGCAGACACGCTAACGACGACGGCCTTGAAGCACGAAGACAGTGAGTGAGCTGTGTGATCGACTTCCAAGTTCATGTAGAGTACTGCATTGAAAGAAAAAAAAGTTTTTCTGACAAGGCTAATTTAATTATTTACATCGATTGTTGTAAGATTGTGAATATACATTTTTTGTATACTTCTTGTCATATACACTGAGGACTGTAATTCGCGGCAGTATATAGTGAAAGACACAGCTGTCTGGGTCTGTGCAGTATTGTAAATACGTAGTTAAATTTAATTGATCTGTTTCATATAATTAATATCTCCATCCCTTCACGAACCTGGCTACGCCCAGGCAGTTGTGAGACAGCTGTTACTGTTTCTTGCTGAACAGATTGTTACGCACCCACTCNAAACTCGCTCGCGGTCCCACCATCGCCGGGCGGCCGGGAATGATTGACAGCTGACTTGGCTGGCGTCACAGCCCTTCCTCCACCGGACCCTCGGCGCAACGCGGCCTTTGGAGAAATTCCTGGGCGATCGCCGACGACAGTATAAGAACCGCCGCAGTGGGAGGGTCGGTAGTCTTTTGCTAAGTGCGGTAACCGGGCGAAGTCGAGTGCAGCGAGGGGCATTGGTGAAGAGGACGGACGACGACGGGAGATCTGGTCTAAACTGAGGTGGGACTGTATGAACATGCGATACGGACTTAATTGAAATATTGCAACTGTCAAATACGGACATATAATTTATAAAGTAATTCAATATGTTTTGATACACTGTTTATTGAGAATGATTATAGGTACTTAATTACATTAATTTATTTATTGTAACTGTAAATTGTATTGACTGAATTTATTAATTGTAAATAGCAAGATATATAATTTGAATGTGAGATATATTGAGTCGAGAAAATGTTATTTCTAGTTACTGTAAAAAAAGTAGGACATTATAATTAACTCTTTTATTTAATTAAATCCCCATCCCTGAAGAACCTGGTTAAGCTTACTGACTTGGAGAAATTGTAGGAAGATTGTGAGGAGCGTCCAATGTGAAAGGAACGACAGGGTTTCACCTGCTCAGGCATGTGTGTAGCGGCGGCCGCGCCCAGCACACACGCGCGACGCGGCACTGGCGAGGGGAAGGGGTGTTGAAAGAGGTTTAAAGCTTTTATCCGGCAACAAGACGCGAGGCGGAGGCACAGAGAAAAAGAGAGGGATTTGCAGGTTCCCGGCAGTCCCTCACAATGAGACACACGACACACGCCCACAAGGCCAACATAAGGCGGGACGAGATGGGGAGAAGCACAGCGCCGAGGTGAAGGAAGAGGGATTTGGATTTAAGAAACATCAGACGGCCGGCGAGTTGTTTGGCGTCGGCAACGCTTCCATTAGACTGTCTGAGAGTGAGGGGCCAGGGTGGTGGGTCGCTCCGGGAGACTAATGCGGTACCTCTGTCGCCACCATTACCGCACCCAGTGAGGTCCCGCGCACTCCCTGCGTCGTCGGCCACTTTCTAGGGTCTCCCCCGCCGGGCGTCCTGAGTGCACCGGCCCTCCTCACCTCCTCCTTCATAACACATTAATAACGTCACTTATACGCCCTCCGTGCACGCCGGATAATCAGGGTCTTACGGCGCCTTCTACCTGGCGCCCCAACTGCACTGCAAAAACCTTCGAACCCATGGTGCACGTTCGCAATTCGTAGAGGTCGCGGAGGTGCAGTGGTCTTGCCACTTTCCACACACCTCGGCAATTATCAGCGGGGCCAAATTCATATTTCTCGTGGGAGAAACATTGCAGACGCCGCTGGCCGCCACGATTTTTGGAAGTACTCTCATTTTCTTTATCGCTGCAGTCACTCCATCGTTGCTCCATCCTCTACTCGCTTCACCCTCGTCGGCGTTGCGTGCGTGTCTTTAATACGCTCCCTAGTGTTTTCACTTACTTGTAATTCTGGGTTTAAGGCTAAAAACACACCATCTTAAATTGAGCACATTCCTTCCCATAAAACAACTCCACAATTTGTATTCGAATTTTAAGGGTTGTAAGACCTTGCAGCATAGTTTCATCGGGTTATTTTAAGGGCATGACAATAGCAAATCCTTCGTAATAAGTTCTGGGTATGTTCACGTCGACTTTAAAATTGTCAATCAACAACTAAAAATGTATAATGTGAATGTCCCTTTTAACGAATTCACTAAGAAATATAAACATGAGTAGTGTAATTTGAGAAAACTGGCACAGGGACCGAAGATCGGAGCCCGAAACCGTCCGACATCTTAGATGACGTCACAGCCGGGGTCGCGCTCGACGGGCTAGGGCGGCCACGTAACCGACAAACAGCTTGTTTTACCTCAAAAATAACTTAGGAAATTTGTGATTTTAATCCCGTTAATCCATCCCCTCCTCTCCCCAATCAATGCATCAATTCAACCAGCTCCATTTAATCCCTATAGTTCAACTGCATCCACACATACCAACATTTTTCATTTGTCATTTATTCTGATCCCCTCCACCCTCACCACACTTTACTTGCTGTAGCTCGACACCCGCCACTCCCACAAGTGGGCTATTGAGAGAAATATTCCACGAAAATGTCACATTGCTCGCTTGTGACTAGCTATTGGTCACATAACATCGCAACTTCTGCAGATCAAATTTTTTTTTGCCAAAGACTTCGCAGTTCTTTGTATGATACAAAACGTGTCATATCGCTCTCTTCCATGGCCTTTTTAGCACTTAGTTTGGTAAGTTATTCTATGTTTGACTCTTCCAACACAGTTCACAGCAGTGCACATAATTACACACATTGTTTGCCACTAAAGTAATAAACACTTATCAAATTTCAAGTACATGTTCACACCAGCGTATACTGGATAGTAGAGATAAAGTATACAAATTGACCATTACAAACACCCGTACCAACCAACCAGGTCAACCGACCATCAAGACCGACAGAACATACCAATGGGCAACACCAACCAACCAACATCGACCATCCAACCATTAACACCGACCATACAGTCCATATATGCTGATCATACCAGATAAGACCAGCTGGCAAGACCAATGAACAACGTAAAATGGCAAGACCAACCAGATCAAAAAGGTATACAGACGACCAGGTCAACACACCAACAAGGCCAACCAGACACCTTAGAAGACCTACTGACTAATCCTCAATAACAACCGATCACAAACTGTTACAAGCTGATTAAACCAAATACCCATACCAACCAGGCCAACTAGCATCATGGTCAACTGGGCATAACAATGGGTAAGACCAACCAAACGCCCGTACTCACCAACCAGACCTACCAACACCGACCAATCAACCATCAATACCGAACCATACTGAATGTCCATACCTGCTGACCATACAAAACACCCATACCAACTAGGCCAACTGGCCAGCACGACCAACTGAGCATACCAATATGCAAAACCAACCATACAAACCGATTGTACCAGCCATCCATAAAAACCAAAAATAAAAGCTAACCATACGAACAAACCATACCTAGTAACCATATGAACCATCCATGTTAGGCAACCATATGAATCGTCAATGTGAGGAAGCCACATGAACCGTACATGTGAAGCAACCATACGAAACGACTATACGAGCCAACCATACAAACCAACAATACCAGCCCGAAATACGAACCGAACCGATAATACCAGTCATAATACTAGCAAACCACACAAAGTGACCACACCAGCAGACCAGGCTAACCAACCAAAACTAGCAAACCAGATCGACCATCCATACTGACCAACCATGCAGTCTGACACTGCCCAAGACTGACTCCATCCAAGACTGGGGCCTCTGTCGAGACCGACTCGAGCCAAACTGACTCGTGCTGAACTGACTCTAAAAATGGACAAGACCAACTGAGAATACTGACCAGATTAAATGGTCATACCATCCGATCAGGCCAATCAACCATACCTTACAAGCCATTCATACAAACAGGCGATTTCAACCAATCTCGAAACATGTCGCCTAATACGGATATCATTGATAGTCTATTCGGCAAAACTTCGCAAAAAACCTCAACCAATCGCGACATGGCTTGCGATGGGCTATGAGAAAACCATCACATTTCGTACACAATACATGGAAGTACTTGAAGAAAATCCCACGTGTCCTGCGAGAAAGGGACCCAGATAACATGTCCTTTCACAAGACGACGGTAGGTTGGCCGATGGGAGAACTTCACCAAAAAAAAAACGAGACTTCAGGGATGAAGATGGAGGGGAAACTTCATGAGGGACGAGGGGAAAGGAGGGATGCAATACATAAAACCAATAATTCGCTTAGGTGGGGATGGGGGTAGTTGGATGAGTGAGGCCTGCAGATTAATTTAACATAAAGCAAATTATTAATTGGCGCAGCTCAGTCGTCTGCTGGCCATCATACCATGAGTGGTTGTGCACAGACATCTTTATGAGAATCGAAATCAGGACCTCATACATATAAGTCTTTAAAGAAATATATTTTAATTTTTCATAAATTTTTTTAATTTTTAAAAATTTTCAAATTTTTAAATATTTTGGAAATAAAGCATTTTATTGAAACTTTTAGAATTTCAATAAAACCACCCGATTTTTTTACTAGTCTTGCAATTTTTTGCGATTTACCTCCATTTATCCAGTTAGGGTCACTCGTGTGAAGGTTAAGGTCATCCACATTCAACAGCAGTCTGGGTAAGAAAATTTTCTTCAAATATTTAACAGTTGTTTTTATTTTTTCTCGATTTATAGAGTTTAAGGTTACTGGTGTCAAAGTCACCTACATCTAACACGGCAGTTGGAGTCAGTAATGCAAGCAGACATGGTCGGTGCCACTCATGACACTCAGGGCCTGCTTCGGAGCCTTTAGTCCACCTTGCGGGTTCGGGTGTGGTCAACTGTCATGTTAGCCTGAATTTACACATGGTGATCAGGTTTATCTCAATCCCCCTGCCATGGGGGGAGGGGGCGTCCCCATAAATTATGGCCTAATGCTTGGTGCTTGGGTGACTCTAAACAAAGCTATTGTGTTATGTTTTTAAGAGTACATGGCTCTTATGTCGAGAAGCCTCGAATCTGCTTTGCTGCTTTGAGGATTATGTGGCTCATACAACTAGGAACATCGGATGTGTTTGCACTTTTGAGGTTGGCTCATGCATCTAGGAGTCTCGAATCCGATCCACCCATTTAAAGATTTCAAGCCGAACGTTGTTTTTTCTATTTTAAGAGGAGGGGGCGATTTTAAGGTTAAATAGTCTATTTATGTAGTGATTTTTGGAGTAAAACGATATATTTTGTGAATCATATGGCCGCCATAGGTCGTCGGACGCGACCCCAGCGGTGACATCCAAAAGGGCGGATGGCTACGAATTTAGATCCTCGATCCCTGTACCAGCTCCCTCCAATTTATACTACTAACATGGTTGCGGGAATTAAGAATAGAACAGTCAGTGTAGACTCCCTGAATATGTTTACCGAAAAAACAAAAAAGAAGCGTCGGTTACTGTCACCTGCAAAACTGCCACGCTGCTAAAATTTTAGTCATATGATCAATGGATATTTGAACTCGTAAAGTCAAGTACTGAAGTACAATTCTAGAAGTTGCAATATTGATATATTTTAATTCTCAGCAAACTTTTAGGCCTACTTTAAAAAGGAAAGAAGGCTAGTGAGATCCCTTTACTGTGTGTGTGTCCCTAAAATTTTTTTCAATGCAAGAACAGAATTTCACCAAACTCGGTACCAATATAGCACTTAGTAAGAACATTCAACTTTAATAGTTTTCGGCCAAACCAGGTGCTTACTTTCACAATGGTAGCAATTTTATAATGTATGGTGCTATGTCATATCCCAGGAGCCATGCAACCAAATTAAACCAACTTTGCATGTTGACAGTGCATCATGTACTTAAGTAATGAATTTAGAGATGGGTATTGTTGTTAGTATTCCATTTTGGAAGATAGCACAATATGAAAAAATAAAAACCTTTACGTTATATCTCGTAAACTACTAATTCGATTCTAAACAAATTTGACACATAAGTAGTACTATTGCAGGCCGTGTCAAAATATGCAAAATAAATTAACTAAGCACTTATTTTAAAAATGGCGGTAACGAAAAATTTCTAGATTTGTTTGGTATATAAAATACCGTTCGGTGAATTTTGACTAAATACTGTATGCAGGAAGTACGTATTACAAGCGTCATATATGCAAACAAACAGCGTTTTTTGTCCCCCATTTTGTAAGATAGCATTACATGAAGTTTTCATTTCATATATACGGAAACAATTGATCGAGAAACACCAAATTTGGCAAACAAGTGATACTGCAGCAGGTAAAGTAAAATGGTACGTTTTATGTAATCCAGACACGTATTTTCAAAATGGCTATCATTTAAGCTTAGTATACTATATCATCAAAACCATGTAATCAATTCCAGATTAACTTTGCATGCCGGCTATATATACCGGATGTTCAGAAACTCAATGCCCAAATGCTAGACATAGTTTTGTTAGACCAATCATAATACAAATGGCCTTTGCACGTATATACGGAAAATTATTTTTATATGATTTAATTTTATTCAAAGTTGCGCGTAGGAAAAGTTGCATAGGTCGTAGGCGCGCGACACTAAATTATTACATACGCAGCGTCGCGCCTACTTAATATGCAATTTGTTCTATAGGCAATATATAACAGCCTTGTTACACATGTGT
This sequence comes from Clitarchus hookeri, assembly GCA_002778355.1. Taxonomy (NCBI): domain Eukaryota; kingdom Metazoa; phylum Arthropoda; class Insecta; order Phasmatodea; family Phasmatidae; genus Clitarchus; species Clitarchus hookeri. The sequence continues at coordinate 183,230 of NQII01001701.1, forward strand.
TGTAAGCCGCAACTTTGAACACAACTATTTGATATACAAATATATGTTTCCTGATATAATTGTATAGGGATTTTGTGATACTATTATTCCAAAGGAACTATGTCTGGACTTCGGGCACTGAGTTTCCGAACTTCCTATATATACAGGATTATTCAGCTAAGATGTTCACCCCAAATATATTATGAACCGCTGAAGGCATGGAAATTTTGTTTTTGAATTGGTAAATGGCACTACGGGGCTCATAAGAAACCGTCTACGTCTGCCCCGAGATGTAATCGATTACTGAGATAACGATATCAATTTTGGTTTCTTAAGTGGAAATATACTGATTTCTCCCAATAGCATAACATTTTATTAGACAGTGAGTTCAGTGACGTGGTTATTTTAAAAATCCGAAGAGCACAATTTGAGATATAAGGTGGTGTTCATAGACGTATGCATTTGACTGTAGCTGTGGCGGGGTAGGCTGCATCATCCGCTGGAATGTCCAGCGCAAGGTACCTACACAGGTGACTCACGCGATAGTGATAGAGTAACATAGGTATCGAACGCATGCTGAAGGTTGTTTGTTAGTGGTGGTGATGTTACAGACAAATAAAACGTGTTTAATTTGATGTTCATAGCTTGATTACAATTAATTCACCGAGCAATCGTGTGTTCCACAGTCCACACCAATGCAACAAAAGCGTCGAAACCTTGCAGTACATCGTATTTTGCAATGTACGGGGCAGTTTATGCCTCAGTTTTTTCGCTCAATGTGTGCCGCGAGGTACGTGTAGGAACACTCCGCTGAACATCTCCCAGTGGATAATGCAACTTACCTCGCCACAGCTACAGTCAAATGTATACACGTATGAAAACACCCTTATATCTCTAAAAGTGCCCATCGGATTTTCAAAATTATCACGTCACTGAACTCGCCGCTTAATAAAATGTTACACTTCTGGGAGAAATTAGTATATTCCCATTTAAAAAACCAAAGTTGGTGTCGTTATCTCAGTTATTCTCGGAACAGACATAGGCTGTCTCTTATGAGTCGCGTAGTGCCATTTACGAATTCTAAATCCAAATTTCGATATCTTCAGCGGTTCGGAAGATATTTGGGGTGAACATCTTAGCTGAACAATCCTGCGTGTGTGTGTATGTATGTAAATATATAAAAACTATCAAATGTGTGTACTTAGAACCTCTTTTGCTAGCAATTTGATAATAATTCCATGTTAATTAATATTGCTATTGTCATGCCTCGGGAAACGATTAACCGATTCCCGCATAATTGAGCAAACTTGTAGTACTGCTGCAAGTGATGTAAACAAGTATTTATAAGCGGGTCAGGTACTTATTTTCAAAATGGCTACCATATAACAATTTTAGTGTAGTATGCTATATCGTCGAAACCATGTTATCTATTCAAACTTAACTTTGGAAGCTGGCAGTATGTACTACAACTATCCAACGTGCATATACACTAGTGGAGTGGAGTTGAGTGGAAATATTTCGGCGGCTCTTAACATCGAGGTCTTGAGAGTCCATATGTGAAGCGAGGTGAGTATGGATCAGTGCTAGAATGCCAGAGCAGGGGAAACGGGAAATCCCCGAGAAAACCCGCCAACCAGCGGCATCGTCCGGTATGATTCTCGCGCGCGAAAATCCGAGAACTACCCCGTCGGGAATCGAACCTGGTTCGCCTAGGTGGGAGGCGAGTAATCGGATCACTGTAACACCGCGGTCCGTATGTGCACTAGTGGAAATACATTTAAGCACAACCTGTATGGATTCATGTATTTGCCTCAAAGTTAATATGCAATAATGAGTTGGTATCTGAGACTGATCAAAACATCAAGTCCGTGTGACATCCAGAACATTAAATGCAACACATAGAGCAGACACCTTAATAGGGAGTGAAATAACCACACATGCAGAAATTCTGGCACGTAACCTGTCGTATAAATGCTGAACGTCTCTCTGGGGTATAATGCCCCATGTTCGCTGTACTTCTTGACGTATGTAGCTTTCAGGCGGCGACCCATCATGTCCCACACATGCTCAATGGGGCTAAAGTCTGGACATTTAGCGGGCAAGAATCATGATGTATTGAGGTAAGGTGAATTCACGCGTATGTTCCCCTCCTCTGCCCGTCCTCCAAAACGTCAGCTTAGGGAGAGAAGGAAATACGTGCCGAAAACGAGACATGTTGATTGTCTCCAATTGTTCCATTTTCAGAGTTTGACGCATACTGTGCCGAGTTAGGCACTGTATAGGTGCAACAATTAAAACAATGTATTACCAATATAACTAATAAACCTACTTTCCTCAACACCGATCAAAATAATTTTGATGGCGTTCTTAAAAGCTTAGACGATAGGTAGGCCTTGACTTGTACACGGCAACAGCATTAGATATGGACTCAGAAACACATGCGACACTAGTAAGACAATTACAAATAAACGTGTGCCTTACCTGAGACTCGAACACGGGATTCCTCGCGGCATAAGCTGGCGTGCATTCAACTGTATTAAGGAGTTAGGATTCGGAGCATCAACTTCGGTTTTAATTATTCTAATGTTTCTGTACAAAGAGTTTCCCAACCCGGAATATTTACATGGTAATTTTGAAAATAAGTGTCTGAGTCACTTAAATCATCTAAGTCTGCAATGGCCTACCACAGTATTGTTTGTGTGCAGAGTTTGGTTCCAGATATATGGCATAAGTGTATATTTTAACATTTACCACTATCGTAAAAAAAATACCTAAAAAAGAGAATTTGTAAAAGTATAAATTATACTTCTAATAAATATTGTCCGGGTACGAAATTTGGTTGAATTTAGTTCAATCATTTGAAAAATCATGCAAGTATGATTGGACTACTGCTGTACTTTTTTCGTGTAGAATTTGGTGGGAATTAACTAACTGGTTCCCGAATTACGGCACTATCTTACAAAAAGGCAGGCAAAAGACGCTCTCTACAGAGGTATATGATGCTACTTCTAATAAATACTGCCAGCGTGCAAAGTTTTGTTAAATGTTATTTAATTGTTTAACATATATAACATACTGTAGGCTGTTTACGGTTAACTGGGCACTTTAGAAATCAACCTTGGAAAAATGTAATTGCCTCTACCTGCGTATATATTAATGGGCACACTGACTGGTGCGCGCACAGTTCAGTTGGTAACGACGGAAAGGAAGTAGTTATATTGCTTAGCATTCAATTAAAAGTACTACGTAAGCATTTATGAATTCTGAAATTTTTTTTTTCCTTTCTTTTTTTATGGGTATAAGTAAGAAAGAGCAAACCTGTAAAATATTTACTTTTCTAATAATTTCGCAGTTTCACTTGGCCGATGCCTGATTAATGTAATCAGGCCCGTCGACGTTAATTANAGATCTTAAGCAGGGCTTCCAACAGTGCACAGTTAACTGTAAACAGCCTTTAATCTAAATTACAATATTTAGAATGCCGCAGTTTTAAAAAAATGTCTGGCTCACCTAAAACATGTAAGTTTACATGGTCTAGCGTAGAACTACTTAAGTTCCAACATTCAGTCGGAGTCGTTTTATTGGTACCCGAGATAATGGATAAAAAAACTCCATATATTCATGTAGCACAATATTCAAAAATGACGGACAACAGAGGCTCTGTATAGACACATTTAACGGTTGTAATATACATATAGGCCTATCACCAGCATGCAAAGTTAAGTTTAAATTAGTTGCATGATTTGGGAGATATATCATACTCAATTTAAATGTTTATATGGCCGCCAATTTGAAAATGCACGTCTGGCTTCAATTAAAACAAATCAATTTACACGGCCCACCATAGTACTGTTTATTGTCACATCCGTTAGCAATAAGTTAATTTATTTCCCGAAATATGACACAAATTTTTCTTTTTCGTGTAGCACACTGGTTAGTCGAAAACTATCAAAGTCGGATGTCCTTCCTAAGTACTGTATGTGTACCGAGTTTGGTAAAGTTTGGTTCACGGATTCAACAGTTTTTTTTTCTTTCGTGGTGTGGAGGAGGGGACACTCTCACTAACCCGTACACAGACAGAAAAATTATTTTCATAACTATAACTTCGCCTCAAAAATTAAGGTAAAGTGACATAAGGATTCAAACTATCCACATTGATACAAGAGAAAACCGTATTTTACCGAACGATGACTTGATTTTTGGCCACATAACGTCACATGCATCGGCGCTTGAAACTCTACACCACTGACGATCATCGTGCTGCCTTGTGAACTCGTGAACTGCTGAGTGGTAAGCAAGAAACAATGGCACCTTGGAATCACAGTCCTTTTGTATGTCTGCCACAAAGATCAGCAGGTACTGCTCAAGAGTGCAGTTAATCCTCTCTTCCATTCCATCCGACTGAGGGTGTAAGACTGTAGTCCTGGTGTTTTTCATCCCCATAATCTTTGTTACCACTTGGAAGATCGCAGCTTCAAAGTTTCTTCCCTGGCCAGAATGGAGTTCTAGTAGTACCCCAAACCTCGAGAAGACATGCTCTATAAGTGCATCGGCCACAGTACATGCTTCTTGGTTTGGGAGAAGAAAGACCTCAGGCCACTTATTAAAGTAATATTGGGCCACCAGTAGATGCTGATTACCTCTCTCTGTGACAAGCAAGGGGTCCAGAATATCAACTGACATTCTCTTGAATGGGGCTCCAAAATTGTATTTATGGAGGTGACCTTGTCCTCTGGTCCTTGGGCCCTTCCTCGCACTGCAGGTGTCGCACAATCGGCACCACTTCTCGACATCCTCCCGACAATGATGCCAGTAGAATCACAGTCTAACACTGTCGAGGGTCTTATTAACACCAAAGTGCCCACTGGTTGCCCCATTACGCAGTTCTTTTGAGAATTCGGGAACCCTGCATTCTGGAAGGACCAGCTGTAACTATGTGTATGTGTGTTTTCCATCATTACTTTCCCAGTTTCTGTAAAGTATGCCATTCTTCAATATGAGGGAATTACATTGTGCCCAGTATGCTTTGACTGCTGCTCTCAGGCTAGATATCTCTTCCCATTTTGGCCGACAGCCAGCTTCTTTCCATTTCAATAATGGCTGCAAAGTAGGATCAGCTGATCTTTCCTAATACCCTCATCACTCCAGGCAAGTGACCCATCACAAGGTAAAGAACATTGAATTCTTGACCTCCATTCATACAATCAACGATTAAACACTCTTTTCTTCCTGGTGTTTGCAATGACGACAAAAATGGCTCACCATGGCCTCCAAGACAGTGCATCTGCATTGCTGTGAAGGTGTCCAGATCTGTGCTGTATTTCAAAGTCATATTCTTGAAAATGATGTATCCACTGGGCTATTTGACCTTCGGGGTTCTTGAAATTTAGTAGCCAGTGTGATGAAGCATGGTCGGTTCTTAGAATAAAACTCTGCCATAAAGGTAGGGGCAGAAGTGCGAAATTGCCTTCACCGTGGCCAGAAGCTCCCTACATGTAAGACAGTAATTTATCCCAGGCTTATGCAATACAATACTGAAGTATTCTAGTGGTATTTTCTTCCCATCTTGAACCTGGGATAACACAGCTCCAATGCCTACATCACTAGCACCAGTATCCAAAATGAATACATGCTCAATTTTCGGGAAACCCAAACAAGACTGGTGGAGATATCAGAATTTTCTTTAGTTTACTGAAAGCATCTTCACACTCAGTGGTCCAATGAAATCTCCTTTATGCCACAGACCATTCATGTAGTGGCTTGGCGATCGTGGTGAACCCAGATACAATTATATGGTTATAGGCAAATAATCCCTGAAAACTCCGCACTTCAGTTTTGTCAGTTGGTATCGGACAATTTATTACTGACCTGGTCTTCTCGAGGTATATTTCTATTCCATGGGCCAACACTGCAAGTACTAAGAATTTTTTATTTTAGAACAGGTGGCACTTCTTAGGAACCAGTTTCAAAATGGCTGCATCCACTTTCTGGAAAACAGAGTCTAAGTGCGATATATGCTCTTCAAATAGTCTTCCTGTCACAACATCATCTATAAAAAAAACTGCCAAGATATCTAAAGACCAAACTTTTTCCATAAGATGGCAAGGGCATTACATAGCCCAAGCAGCATAACTTTGAATTACCAGGCTACTTTCCCTCGGACACAAAATGCAGTCTTCTCTTCGTCCTTTGAGGCCATCTCGCACTGCCAGTACCCACTCACGTACAAAGTAGAAAAACATTGCGAACCTGCTAGGCTGTTTAATGTGCCATCTATCCTTGGAAGTGGATAAGAGTCTTTCTTTGGCACATAATTAAGTTTGCGATAATCTACAAAAAAAAACCTCAGAACCATCTTTCTTTTGAACAAGAACTATGAAGGATGACCATGGACTAACTGATGGTTCTATCACATCTAGATACTTCATTTCCTTTAAAATTCCCTGAACTGTCTCACGCGAAGCTAGTGGCAGTCGTCTTGGTGGCTGCTTTATGGGTATGAATGTGGTGGCACATCACATCAGTCCTTCCAAGGTCATTTTGGTCCACACGAGAAGGGATCCGCATTTCTCTTCAGTAATTCAGGGACAGTCTTCTCCTGTCGCCAGTTAAGATTTTATTTTGTTCTTACTAGAAGTTCGGCCAGTAGTTTTGGTAAATGGCATTCTATTTGTTTTACTCTAGAATATTTTGGAACATTTGGAAGTACCTGTGTGACCTATTTTCGAACACCTGTCACAGCCCCCTCCTCAAGACGAAAGGCACTATCGGACAAACTTTCATTCTAACAGGAAAACTGTCAGAATTAGAAGAGACCTGAGTCCTTGCTAAAACGACTTTACCTGGCAGGATGCCAATCTTCTCTGCTGGCTCAATTATACCCAAAAGTCTGACAAACATTTCTTGACATCTGCCTGGAATGACAATGTCACTAGAAGCGAGCAGTAAGGTGGGTCGACCACATGCTACTGGACAGCTAGTTGGGGAATACAAATCATGCTGTGTTGACACCACCAACTGTTTACTGCCTACCTGTAGCACACCAAGTCGAGTATCGATACAGCACCCCAGTCTTACGAAGTACATAAGCCCCAAAATACATTCCTCTTCAATTTCTGCTATGGAAACATCGTGCTCTATGCTAAGGTCACCAAGCTTCAAGATCACTTTCCTCTTTCCTATAATTGGTGTCTTGTCTGTTACTATAGTCAAATAGCATCGTTCCATGCTGTCGTCAGGCGATCGCTGGGGGGAAGGCATGAGGATGTCTGGTCTTACTACTGTTATGGTCGCCCCAGTGTTGACAACCATCTGGCAAGGAACATCATCCAGGCTCCCCTCCCCCAGTATTGCATCTCAATCCTGTTTCACTGACCGTACATGTAAGAACACTGGGGTCTTCCCTCCAGCAATCACTGGCCTTCGCCCCCAAAGGTAGGTGTTTACAAGTTTTCCGAATGTGCTGTATTCTCACCTGCCTCTCGCTGCTGCTGCTGTTGCTGTTGTGGGCAATAGGCTCTCATGTGTCCCGGCTATCCGCATAACCAACATTCCAGCCGTTTGGGTGGGGGGCGGCGAGGCTCTGTAGCACAGACCCTGGAAGTAATGTCCCTCGTAGTCGTCTGCAACTCCTTCAGTGTCTTCGTTACTCTGTCTTCGTTCAGCGTCATTACCTGTACTGGACGTCGGGGTGGGGCTACCTGTCATGCTGAATCCACCTCCAGTGCTCGGGCCAGGGCGTCCTGCACGTTGTGGGGTGCAGTCAGACGTGTTGCTTACCATACCTCTGTGTCGGCGATGGCATAGATGAAGAAGCCGACTGCGATGATGTCGCGCGCCTCCTTAGAGCACCCTTCCAGAGACAGTCGAGATGGTCGCACGATGTCTTGCTATAGCTCCTGCAGTGGCTCCTCTGGTCGCTGGGTGCAGCTACACAGCTGTGCAAGGTGGCCATGTTGCAGGTACCAGTCGCCAAAATGTAGCTTCAAGGCCGACACCAGTGTGGGATACTCCAGTCAATGTCGCTCTGGCAGAGATTGTAGTATGCTCAGTGCGGGGTCTCTCAGTACAGAAGCGAGGTAGTAAGCTCGCTGTTCGGTTGACCAGCCCTTCAGGGTTGCGACTATTTGAAACTGGTGTTGGTACTTTCGCCAAGAAGTTTGGACATCGTAAGGGACTGGCTTAATTGAGACCCACTCCTGGCTGTGCGACACCAATGCTGTAGAGCTACTGACTATCCTCCGAGGTTGCTACGTTCGGTAATGCTTACACTGCTTCCCCATTTTTGTCGGCTGCGGGTGTGGTGATAGTGGAACTCCGTTGTTGAAATATTTCCTCCATCTGCTTCTCTGCTGCACTGATCTTCTGTTTCATTTTATTCTCGACACTGTCCATCCTGTTATATATACTGCCAATTTTCTTGTCCACACATCAACTCTTTTATTCACTAACTCGCAAATGCCTTCCATTTTCCTGGCAACATTTTCATTTACTGTGTCTATTTTTCTATCTATCCTGTCTACATTTTCATTTACAGAGTCTATTTTTCGTATATGTTTTCATTTACAGTGTACTTTCCTGTCTACATGCTCATTTACACTATCTACATTCTTGTTCACACTATTGACATCATTTTTTAGGCTATTTACAATTGCACTCACACTAACCATCTGGCTACCTAGCGCCTCAACTAATGCTCGCAGCGATTCCAGTTCTGCAGACATTTGTCTAGTTAGCATTCACTGCGATGGTTATATAAAATTGACTTAATTAAGTATTTTTTATATTACTGGTAACTAGCCTATTGCATAACTTTATTAATAATTAACTGCCTCCATCTCATTTCCGACACCATTGTTGCATGGACACGTGAGGGGCGTATCTTAGTTCGTGTGGGATGGAGACCTTAATGAAAATTTAAAAACTAAATTTGATTTATAATTTATTTACACTGCTATTATTTACAGCGTTAAATTATCTATAGTATTGCTGCTTTCATTTCTCAGCCAGCACAATATTTAATTACTATTTTAACTCTAATCAACAACCTTCTTAATGTCTCTGGTTACAGTCAATTAACTCATACTCATCATTATCAAACTTTCTGTCTGTCTGTTGCCATCATCTGTAATATATTTCACTTACGCATCCAGTTCACTAGTCCAACCTGCCAGTCGCACTATTCGCTGCGCCGATGCTCGTAGTCACTGGGTTTCCTCCCGCCTGTCACTTCTCTCGCCTCTCACTCGTCGCCTGTCGCTGAAACTCCATCCACTCATTCACTCCCGGCTCGGAGGCCCGACTCGCTTTATTATAGCCACTGGCCTTGACCTAGAAGGTTCGCCGCACCCCAAGTCTAGGTGAGAGAAATGAGGTCAGTAATCCAGAGCATTCATCAGATGTCTCAAAGGCACCCGATACCCAAGGTCGGGAGTGGCATGCACCCTGATAAGCATAACAGGCACACTTTGTAAATATTTCTTTGTGAAAAACCACTGTCTCCGGTTGCAGCTGATAGCGCGCAAGTGTGACAATAAATCATCCGTGCCTCGCACGCTCACAGAGCGGTCACCTGTAACAAAACATTTATACAGTCAAATGAAAGTTTACTTTCGGTAACGTGGGTCTCCAAAAGTTAAATTGGTGTGCGTTGTAAATTGTAAAAGTGAAGTTTTCTTTGATTTCGAAACCTATGTTTGTAACTGAAGTTTTATGTCGAGAATTAGGCTGAAGGTGAGGTACAAAACGATTAAACTGTGGTTTCTGTTGTAAATGGGCCTGTGAACTATTGCTGAGAATAGTTGTAGCACAAAAAAAGGTCAAGTTTGATTCAAATTCAGCTGGAGTGTTTCATCCTGATGGTTCAGTTTTATCACATTTAACAAAACGTATGACCACTATCAGGCGTCTGAAAAACGTTCTTAAATGCCAATTATCGCATACGTTCATAAATAAACTTATTACTTCAAAAGTTTCAACAGTATTACATTTTTTCTGCCAATTCTATTCCATTTTAGTGTCAATCCTTTCACAAACAAAAAAATTATTCCAATATCTCGTTTGCAAATTATTCCCGGCAAATGCAAGGAAATTGTAGCTGGAGAAATCATAATATTGCTACTGCGGCAGTTGAAAAGTAATACATAATCGCTGAGCATGTTGTTTTTAACACCATATTTTTTTTTTTTTTTTTTTTTACTAATGGCTGATGGGAAGGACTGTTATGTGAAATATGTAAAGGCAATTATTCAAAAGAAAAGTTTACATCAGAGAAGTTACAAAAAATTTATATTTTCATTACTTTTACCAGACTTATGGATTTTCGAATTTTGCAGAAATTACCACCCGTAACATCTGCTGCCCTAGGCAGTTGCTTCGTCTGCCAAAACCGAAATACAGCAATGGGTGCCCCTGACGAACTGATCAACTGATTAAAAAACTCAGAATTTTGATCATTTTTCTGGGATCTGGAGATGATTAATACATTAACGAGGTATCTTCATAATCTATATTAGTATGGTTTGGCTCCTTCTAAGACAGGAGAAAAGAGGCGAAGCAGGTATGTCCACCATCTTGTTTCCGGCAACCATCTTGCGTCTCCATTACTCAGTCTTGTCACCTGTATTCCACTCGCTCAACTGCCATATTGCTTCCTATTTACTCATTTCTGCTCGACTTCCATCTTGTTTCCGACTGCCATCTTATTTCCTTTTATTCACTTCTGCTCGGCTGTCATCTTGTTTCCAGTTACCATTTTGTTTCCACCTACCATCTTGGATTACATCACCATCATAATGTTTGCGGCCACCATTTTATTTATTGCCAACAGCTTGTTTCTGGTCGCCATTTTATTTTTCAATTACTAATTATGTCGCTTGCACTCCAGTCGCTCGACTACCATAGTGGATTTGATTCATGATCATTCTATCTTGATGTCCACCATCTTGCTCGTCTGTGATTTGCTTTTCGTGTAAATAATTTATTTTGACATTTACGTTTGTCTGCTGTAGTTCGAATTAGCAGCCAGGCAAGTTGATGGCGCCCGCCATACCCAACATGGTCCAGATACAATCATACCTACCCCTAAATACTATAGACATGCCAGTCCCCAACTTTTTTTATTAGGGATACTTCCGACAGCTGCACACACAATGGCTGAACTCAGTAAAATGGTTAAGGAAAACTGTTATCGAAAAGAAGTGTTAAAACCCTATCTGTATGTGCGAAATTCAGTATTATACATCAGTCAACATTTTCTCAGGATATAAATAAATAACAAAATATTAGCTGCAACAATAGTCATTGCTCTGTGAGATTTGAATTTTTTATTTTATCGGTATTTAAGTAGCCGACACCGACATATATTGTAAACATCTTGACAAGCATTACTTCCACGAACGCACTTGTTAACGAATGCCACATGTTGGCATTAATTGTAACTATCTGTGGCCGCAGGGACGGCCAACCCTACACCCACGGGCGAAACATTGGCCTGCCAAAAGCTCCAAGTATTTCCTCTATATTTTTAAGTTATTTATACTGACCACAAAAATAATTTCATACAGTACTTGGCAATGCTCCTTTTCTAAATACTGTATAGACAGTCTTAGAGCTTCAGGAGGATAATGCACTAATAGATAATGTGCGACTACACTGCCTTCCGCACAGGTTGGCTCTGTCTGGCGGTGTGGCGTATTTATTTTTAAAGCGACAGACAGTACGGCACAGGGCGGAGTTTGTGTGCTGACACGCGGGCTCAAGTTCACGTCAGGGGGAGGGGGTTTGTTTCTCAACAATTGTATATAAATGTGAATTATGTGTTTTTTTCTGGTTAAAGCGAGGGTATTTCTAATCTTAAGGTTGTAAAGTAAATAACACAAATTGTTTGCAATTTATGAAAATTATTTATTTTCTGTAATTTTATATATTATCTGATTTAAACTATGAAATAGTGGTTTTGTAAAAAAAACTGAGATTACACTTCAATGAATTAAACATTTTAGAAAATAACTTTGTTATTAGGTATGAAATTACCTAAATTTTGAGCTCACAGAAGTGGTCAGTGTGAAAGTTATCTATAACGGCCCTTCATATGATTTGGATCAATTTTTTGGCCACGGCTCCAAAAGGGTTGGCCGCCCCTGGTAACCTATCAGAGTAAAAACAGAGGAAGTGTGCCGTAAGGGGACACCAAGTTTGTTATTGGCAAATTAGCCTATAATTTATTATGGACAATATAAATAATATAAAAAGTTAAAAAAATAAAATATAAACTATCTGTTTATTAGAGTTGGTAAAGATAATGTAAAAATGATACATTTATTGCTTATCTTCCAAAAAAGTCGTGATTGGTGTTTGAGAAAAAGTGATCCACGATCCCCCTTTTTGCCTCAAACTGCACGCCATATTTTTTTCAAAATTTCGTTAGTTTTATTTTTTTTTACGTAAATAATTATGCACAAAAATTGCAGACAAATTGGTATTGTTCCACCCCTGAACACCATACATGGACCCAATTATTACAAATTATGAAATTCACCCACAGTTCTCTGCTAGCATACATAACTTGACCTAAGCTGGCAGCAGAACATACTTCAGCATCTGCATCAGTATTCCACCTGGTCCAAGGAAATCTGCTGCTGAAGAACCCTACGATATTGAATCCAAAGATTCGTTGTCTGAATCAACATCGTCTTCATTAGCTTTATGGTTTCTACCTCGAGCAATATTAGTTTGTGCTTCCTCAGGTTTGTACTTCCTCACTTCTTCCTTCTATACCTCGAGCTGTTTCTCGTCCTCTGCCATTTGTTCTTCCTCATCCTCTCCTACAACCCATTTTTATTTATTTTTTCTCTTTTGATTCCTCCAAGCTTTTTTATAAGGAGAGGATGTTATTTTGTTAGCAGAGGGAGGCTTTTTTTGTCTTGTTGTGGATTTCATCTTGACAAGTTTTGGCACTGGTCGGATCTTGAAGATGAATTTGGAAGGGACAGGGACATTGGTTGGTGTGAGGTTGACGTCGATGGTTGGCAGAATGTTGGTGTTACTGGAGTTGCTTGATTGGGAGGAACTTTTCTTATTGGGAACCAAATTGTTATTCACACTGGTCAGAGGAAATGTCACCCAGAGAATGCAAATTCATCACTGTCTCCATAAAATGGCTCAATTTCTTGTGTCACTTCAGCAATATATTCAGCCTCACTGAATATGTATCTACTCACAACAGAGAGCCCTGCTACTTTAAAGCTATCACAGAAATATCTGCTGTTTGACATTTAATGTAGAATTGCCCATATGCTGACTTGTTAGATAACATAAACTGGTGAACTGCCTTATTAATTTAAGTCTTCAGTGGCAATAAAAATATTTATCCATCGTTCCATTTTGTGCATGGAGTAAGGTGGCAGTAAGACAATGGTCACGTTTCCCCATGCCATGTCTCTATAACTTCGGTGATTCGTGATGGCTGTAATGCCCATCCAGAACCAGCAATGCAGACGAATATTTGGTCGGGTTGGTAGTTGCACCAAAATACTTGAACCATGACATGAACCGATGCGTCTGGTTCCAACCAGAAGAATGACAATGAAATAGTGTTCCTAAAGGAGCTCCTTTTGTCAATTGTTATTTTTTTTTTTTTTAAGTAAAACCAATATAGAGGGGGCTTAGTTGCTACCTACACTCATGTAAACTATTGCAGTCATTAACAAGACCCTGCCAGCTGATGTAAGACTCCCAGTTTGGTGTTTATTTCGTAGGCCCATCACTTGTGAAACTTTTGATTGCACGACTGCAAGTCCACTTTCGTCTATGCTAAATATATCCTGGTGAGTGAATAATTGTTTTATTTAAAGGGATTCAAGAAGATCAAAAAAGGCATTACCATTTTCCCCAGTGAACCCAAGTGCCCTGGCATAGTATGTACCAGTAGGGTTATGAAATAAGAGCCATTTTTGTCTCTCTTTTTTTAAATTTGAGAGCCACTTCATTCTTGTCATGTCAACTACTTTGCTGAAGGGATGCGCGAGGTTATTTTTTTCGGCTAATTGAAATGCCATTCTACTAAAATCTCACAAAATCAATCCAAACAAAGTGGCTTCCTTTTGGCAGACTGTACTGCACAAGTCGCTCCTCTAACTCCGGACGACCCCATTTCGCGTTAGCAGCTTTCTGGTGATCCCCATACTCTTCTTTACTCATTCTCATCAATGTAGTTTTAGGAACAGAAAAGGTTTTAGCGGCTTTTTTTCCCCGTCCCATCTTCTTTTCACGCATTGCTGTTATAGCTTTTCCGTAGAATCACCATTCCACACTCTTCCCTTTTGAACCTTCTTCGTCCTTTCCTTCTTACTTGTGTCCATAGTCCTAAACCTGAAAATTTAAGAAAAACACCTTACTGTTCTTGGTTGCTGCTCCATCCTAGGCTGTATACGATACGGGACTCACAGATTAAGGGTTTCGCCTGACTGAGCGGATTTTGTGTGTTTGAGGCCCAAAAGAGCGGCAGTGCTAAGGGTGATTCATTCATATTGATTTTATTCCTCGCCGCCTGTATGTGCAAGGCACTGAACTGGCGTGCAGTCTTTCGTCGACAAATCGTCTCTGTGTGACTTTCAGTGGTAACCCTACTTTTTTAGGTACGAGGGTTATTCGGAAAAAAAAGGTCCGATTTCTTATAAAACATAAACCACAATAGATTTTTTCAAAAAACTTTTTTTATTTAATTCCTTACATTTTTCTCTATTTTTCTACATAGTTTCCATGTTTGTTTAAACATTTTTCATAACGTTCTACAAGCTTTTGTATACCTAAGTCATTGACGTCTGCCACCTATGAGGATAACCAGTCTGTAACTGCTTCTTTCACCTCGTCATCTGTGGCGAAGTGCTTGCCTACCTACAGGCATTCGCCTTTAGGAAGCAGAACAAGTGAAAATCGCTCGGCGCCAAGTCTGGACTGTATGGTGGGTGGTCAATCTGTTCCCATCCAAAAGATCTGATTATATTTTGGGTTTTGGGTGTAAATGGCATAATGGGGTCTGGCATTGTCATGCAGCAACAAAACTCCAGACGTCAGAAGGACACATCGCTTATTGCGTACTGCACGTCGAAGTTTAGTCAGGGTAGCGCAGTAAGCAGCTCCATTGATTGTTGTCCCTTGCTGCATAAACTCGACTAACAAGACTCCATGTCTATCCCAAACACGGTTGCCATAATCTTGCGTGTTGAGATTGTCCGCTTGGCCTTGACTTTGACTCATGATGTCGGTTGACGCCATTCCATTGACTGACGTTTAGACTCTGGGGTCATGTGAGAAACCCACATCTCGTCCCCTGTGACAATCTTCTCTAAAAACTGATCACCTTCCTTATGATATCGGTCCAAAACATCAAGAGCACAAGCCATTCTTTTCATTTGGTGTTCCTCAGTAAGCAGCCTGGGAACCCAACGTGCGCAAAATTTGTGAAATTGCAAATTTTCAGAGACAATTTTGTGCAAAGTTGTTCTATCCACATTCGGAAATTCCAATGCTAAAGTTGAAATTGTGAATCTCCGATCTTCACGCATCTTTTCGTCCATGGCTTTGACCAAATCTTCTGTGATCACTGATGGTCGGCCTGATCGCGGTTCATCTTGGACATTTTCCCGCCGGTCTTTGAAAGCTCTCACCCACTTACGCACTTTGCTGTCACTCATCGCATTGGGGCCATACACTTGACTTATCTGTCGATGAACTTCCGCTGTTGAAACATTCCTTGCTGTCAAAAACCGAATCACTGACCGTATTTCACAGTCAGCGGGCTGATCAATTGTTTTAAACATTTTGAACTGACGCCGTAAACAGCACACTGCAACAATACCAATGCGAATGGCGTCGTTTGACGAGCAAGGCATGCCGGGAGTCGGTGCGCATGCGCGTTACAATGTTCGCGCGACATTCGATTAGCTACGGCGATTCGGACCTTACTTCCCGAATAACCCTCGCATAACCATGAAGATAAACATGTACTGCACATTCCAAAATAACATAAAAGTATCAGTTTTTGTACCTAAGTATAACTGTGAAAATGCCCACTTCAGCCATTTTCACTCTCCCAGAATACACGTAAAAAACGGAGATGGAAACTGAAAATTTGTGGTCGGACATGAAATGATTTTAAAATGCTATTCGTAAACAGACATTATTAGGCACACCAAGTGATATTTAAATTAATCTTTTTTTCTTGAAGCTCTGCACAGTGCATGACAACCTAGCCTGACGGCACCCTTAACTTACACAGAGGCGGTTATACCTAATACACTACATTGTAGAGGAAATCACGCTGTCACATACTCAAACAAGGCTAAAATATGCACATAAAACTGATCCCACAATTACTTTTCACACTTGTTACACATTTAGCACTGTTCTGAAAGAAAGAAATTCAATGTATACACACGTTGCAAACATTACACATAAACAGCTGGAGGCGCGGCGGTGAGGTCTCCCCGTGGTATGCTGTGGTGGCCTCAGCAGGACTTGGTCGAGAAATACTGACAACTCACGAAACTGTACGAAATTTTTTGTGTTAATGTTGTTTTGGCAAATCGAACAGCGCCCGTAGAGGTAAAGTGAAATAAGAGAAACGAAAATACAGCAAAACCTGAATCCAAATACCATCTTGGAAAAAAGTGAAGCCCATAGAAGCTGTGGCCAATAATATAAAGTTCTTGTTTTAAATGTCGCGACATAATTTTCTATATGGGAAGCGGTGCTTACCCATACTGTCTATGGAATACAGACAATTGCAGTCCACTAAAGGAACGAGAGAGGGAAGGGAGGCCCACTCTTGGCACCCGCCACGTTTTCGTTTTTCCCAACCAACTTTCTCTCATCCCACTAAAAACACTTAAAAAACCCATAAATCATTATTGCTACTATATATCTATCCGTACGTCACAAAAGACATTCACTTACTTGCACGCAGAGGCTATGTTTAAAAACGTTACTAAAAAAACGTTGAAACATCGAAAATCACAAAACCAACCCTATCACTCATAAGCCATGCGGCAGACTGAAGCCTACCTAATAACAGTATTACATGTTTGTTGTATACGATTTATTTAAAGGACTAGCAGATATGTTAAACCTGCGACGCAGAGCAACGTGTAACACAACTACATAATTTGGTGAAGATACACTGCCGGGTTCAGTCGATATCATAATTATGATCACACTGCACAGTAATAAATGTACTCACATACAAGTTTGTACACATACACGTTCAGCAGTAAAAGAGTAAAAAACTTAAAAACACATTTTATCGGCTAATTAATAAAAATGACCCGACATAAAAAAAACCACCATTCTGTGCTTCAAAATTTACATAGGTTTATCACGACTTCCGTTACTATACTGTCGTGTAAAGGGTATTCACTGTAAAGTGAGCACTTTTGAAAGCCCTCTCATTTGGAATAATAGTCAATAAATATATTTTATTTTAGCCCTAGACGTAAACTTCCGAGTGCGCTGGAATATATACACTGTGTTCATTACTTACATAGTAGTATTCATGATAGTAAATGCCTGAAAGAAAAGAGAAACTAGGGCCTCAAAAGTGCTCACTTTACTGTGAACAGCCTATACGTCCATAAGTAACGTCCATAACAAACCAATTCCTATAGAAGCTAATAAACAGTAAACAGGTAAGACCTTCCAACGACAGTACGGGCTATCGATTAAAAGCAATTCTGGCCGCTTTTATTTAACCGTAGAGCCACCAAACAGCGTTATCGGAAAAATATATCCAAAATGATTTCCCAGCAAGTCACCCTACAGTGCAGTATTAAACGCAGTTCCGAGTAAGGTTATAGCAGTCGTAAACAAACGGGCTATTAAGTACTAAACTGTGGTTGAAAAAAAAATTACAATGGGGAAACGCAGTGTTTACGATGAATCACAACGGCCGTGAAAATTCACCGACAGTCACAGTCTTTCTGCTCTCCAATCAATCACCCGCGCCGTAGTTCCCTAATCTGCCACCGACGGCAGCGAAGAGCGCCAGCGTCGTGGGTCGCCGGCAGATCGTTCGCGAAAACAGAATGGGGGAAATGAACTAGATGTTAGGACTAGGTTTCGAGTCGAGTGTGAAAAAATACTCAGCCTGGAGGAGAAAAAAAGAGTCGAAACTTTGGTTATATAATTTTTAACTACTTTTTTTATTGGATGTATTACTGAAAATGTGAATTACTTGACATTATTTGCTACATTTTGGAAGATGATGTTTTAACGCTGGAATAAATACAGTTATAAAAATGTGCCCATTGTCCCGTAAAGTCCAGTCATTGTTTTAGTTTCTTCTTTCTGCCCACTGCGTGTGTTCGCCAAACAATGAAAATTGAACACTGTCACGGTCCCAATGATTAGCACTGATGTGTCAATCAAATGATATTAAATAACCACTACGTATCAATATTGTATTATGCCATTTATTACTCTATAACGTGTATGAAAGAAGATTAAACAAATTTCACCTCAACCACCACACTTTGAATAAAACGTTTTGACAAGGAACAACAGGCTTATGAAATCAAGCGAATTTTTGTCTGCAATGTATGCCTTTTTAACCCCAACAGATTCCAATAAAATTTGGTAAGAGTATGAATGTCACTGACTAGAGTTACGATGCAACTTTTTATATAAGCAAATATTTTGTATTTATAAAACCATTTTAAATTTTTTAGTATAAGACAGTACATGTATCAATCTACGATGTACCGACCCACGTGTTTAACTTTTATGGCAATGTAACATGCGGTAATAATGCACCTTTACTGTATGCAGTGTTCAATATTTTAAATATATAACCACGTATATTTAAAATATTTGCAGATCACGCTAATTACAAAATATATAAATTTTTAATGTTAAGCTCAAATACTTTTATACGCTAAAGACAAACAACGGATATTTTGTACATTTCAACGAGAAAGCGGAACAGAGTTGTCATATCTTGCCAATGTCTGCTCAGTTATGCACTTTTTTGCAATAAATTTTAGGATACCAACACAACAGATTGTGTGAGTTAACTTCGTTTACTTTCTACATGATTGCCGCGCTCAAGATTGGTCATCATTCAATAAAATCATTTTTTTTTTACATGAACAGCAAAGACTACTTGATTTCTAATATGAGTTTTGATCTACTTTTCAAGATAAAAAAAACCTGATAACATATTATTACCATGATCATACTCAGATCATTATCAATGCACATCGGTGATCATTCAGTAAAAAACGGTTTGCATTTGATCATAACAAATAATTTTATTCTTAGTCTCATCAGCCTACTTTCCGAAGTAAAGGTAGACATCACCTTCCTGGGGG
>NQII01001701.1:226026-236303 GCA_002778355.1 Clitarchus hookeri
TTTCAAATCTTGAGTGATGATGAAATTGTTTCCAATGTTTTGCAACTTGATGACGGTGGTGATCATGAAGACGTGGAAGGAGCTGAACCGGCGCTTGATAACAACCCAGGAATCACCCATTCAGAAGCGGAATCGATGTTAACACAGTGCATTGACTGGTTCGAGCGTCAAGAGGAGGCTACCGGGACCCAGGTGCTTCTTCTCAGAAAAATCAGAAACATGGCCGCCCAAAAAGCTCGACGGGGAAAGAAACAAAAGAAAATGACGGATTATTTTAAAAACTAAATACTGTACCGGTAACGTAAGTTTTTAGAGTACAGTACGTACATGTATAGTTGATATTTCATTGTTTTCTTAATAAAATATTTTAATAAAGTATTTTTCACTTGAACTGGCGTGGTTTTGTTTTTTCTCTTTTAAAATCATTTCACATTAAGTACTGCGCAGCAATCATCACAATTAGGACTTACAATGGCGCCGTTATAACATGCAAGGCAGTGAATTGCGATGTTGCCACGCCAAACACTGTCTAGGTGCTAAGTTGTAGCGGCGCTATTATTATTTCTGTTATCCGTCTATTCGGTTATCCGTCATGGTCCCGGTCCCGAGGGTGACGGTTAATCGAGGTTCTACTGTACATAACTATCAATTACCCAGTGTTCTACTTAATTTGTAAGACACTCGTGTGATTAACATAGAGGACGACGACACAGTACTGCCATCTACCGCGTGGAATACGTATTCAGCGATCACAGTAGATAGCCAACAGCGCGAGACAGCAGAATGGGACTTTCAACATGGTCAGGTGGTCGGGTGCTACTTGTGTAAGACGTATGTGCGTGAGATTTCCACATTTCTTAATGTTCATAAGTCCACTGTTTCAGATGTTATAGTGAAGTGGAAACGTTAAGGGACGTGTACAACCAAAAAGCGTGAAAGCTGACCTCCCATTTTGACCACCAGAGACCGTCGAGTGTTGAAGAGGGTCGTACAGCGTAATAGTCAATCATCCATCGCCATAACCGTTCAGCAAAAGGTGCCAAAACTTGGTTTCCATGGCCGAGCAACTGTCCAGAGTTACAGTGCGGTCAGGTTTCTCCTAGAGGGGGCTTGTCACCCTTGCTGCTTTACATGGCACTGTCACAGCACTAGTGTGCATTGACATTTTAACCGCTTTCATGTTGTCTACCATCGCATACTAGTTCGGGGAAGACCATTGTGCCTTTCAACATGACTGAGCACCCGTCCATACTGCAGGGCGTGTGAGATAGTTGTTTGACGACAACATCCCACTAATGGACTCGCCTGCGAAGAGTCCTGGTTTGAATCCGATAGAACATCCCTAGGATGTTTTGGAACGCCACTTTCATGTTAGACCACACCAACCCACATAAATACCTCTTCTCATTGCGGCGCTCACGAATAATGGGCTGGCATTCCCCAGGAAACCTTCCACCACTTGATTCAAAGTATGCTTGCGAGAGTGCAGGCTGTCATCAATGCTAAGAATGGACCAAAACCATATTGACAGCCAGTATTCCCGATGGAGGGCGGGCCGAACTTGTACTTAATTTTCAGGTGGGTCTCCCGGATACTTTTGATAGCGTAATGTACCTTTTCAGAGAAACTGCAGTGACTATGACAAAAATGGTGCTGAGTCACGGTCTACTTCCAGTAAGGTAGTGACTAAATGCTGACGAAATCAGTGAGCTCTGTTAATTATTACAAGTAAATACAGGATGTCCGAAAAGTCTTTCCCTGATTACTAAATTTATTTATATCTGCTATATGCAAGACAGAGATGTAAAACTGGTGTCAAAATGTTGACAAAGTAACCAAGTTTTTCGTTGCAGATTTCAGTAACGTGGTTTTAGTGTAGCAGTTGCAGTGTCCAGGAAACTGGACATATTCGCAAATTAGGAAAAAGCTCAGTGTGTCCTTTGGTTCCACGAGACGACGTCACCAATAACAGTGCAGAGGAACTTTCGGACGTGTGGAAAGATGCCGCCAAATGTCAAGAGCATTAAGATGTAGTATGACAAGTTCAAGAACACGGGATCTGTTGCTGACTTACTGAGAACTGGCCGACCATCAACCTCAGCTGAAAGGTGGAAGCTGTAAGAGAGTATTTTGTGCGAAGTCCTAATAAATCAGTGCGAAGGGCCTCACGTGAATTACGAATGCCAAAAAATTCTCTGCCTGACACACAACCCAAACGTTTATTGTTTCGTGCTTACAATGTGCAACTGTTCAGGCTTTCTTGCCCAACGATGCCATGCAACGGTATGACTTTGCAGTCGAAATGTTATCGTGTATTGGGGGCGATAATGGCTTATCTCAAACATGTTGCTTTTTCTGACGAGTGGTGTAATGAACTGGCATAATGTGCGTATTTTGGGTACACATTCCCCTGGTGAGGTGTCAGAGTGTACCAGAGGCAGCACAAAGGTGAATGTTTGGTGCTAGTTTTTGCACGACATATTATCGGACCATTCTTTTTCGCTGAGAGCACCATCGCATATCCAATATATGTGGACATGTTGTAATTGTTTGCTGTTCCTCAGTTGCTTGAGTATCACCCAGATGCCATTTTTCAACAAGACAGTGCACCGCCTCACTGGGGTTTGGAGGTTCGTGCCTGTCTGATACGACTTTTGCTGGACGATGGATCGGCCGCAATTACCCGACAGCTTGGCCTCCACGCTCCTGTGGTGTTGGATAATGTATGGATAGAAATTGAATATCGACTAAATGTGCTACGTGCTACCAAGGGTGCTCACATGGATACTTACTAATGTGTTGTCCTGTTGCAACAAAAAACTTTGTTAGTTTGCCAACATCCTGGTACCTTTCTCACTTCACATCTCTATCTTACATATAGCGGATATAAGTAAAGTTAGTAATCACGGAAAGACTTTTCTGACATACTTTATAAAAGTACAGAGATTATGTTTCGATATGGTAACAATTTAGCTCATTTTTAAGAGTAATTTTATCCTGCAGCTACCTTATAAAATTTCTGCCATGAAAATGTTCTATTAAACCTTAACTATTTATTACCTACTTGTCAGGCAAATTCGTCAAAACACTTTTTTTCCATTACACGCGATGATATATCTCGATTTCTTTAAGAGGCCGTGGTAGTGTAGTAGTCAGACTACTCGCCTCTCACCTAGACGAATCGGGTTCGATTCCAGGAGATGTCGCTCCCGGAATTTCTCATGCGGAAAGGTGCAGGACGATGCCACTGGCCGGCAGGTCTTCTCGGGGATCTCCCGTTTGCAATTCCGGCGGTGCTTCATACTCACCTCACTTCACCCTCATTGGCTCTCAAGGCCTCGATGTTAAGAGCCACCCTACTAGATTTCTTCAAAAGTGCACGTGTACAAACACACACGCCCTTTACCCTAAAACCCGATTGACTGAAAGGCATAGAAGTGTAAGTAAGTATCAGCGAAAATATTTTTTAAATAGGATGACCTAGATTCACATTAAGAGCGTCGTATCGCGGGAACACATTTTCAGAAAGGAAAACTGCTAACAGCAAAGGGTCGGGGTGGAACGGCCCGCCGACCGCTGAACGCATTTGACTGGCTGGAAGGAATCTAATTTGCACGCGTCGCTAAGCAGTCTCGCGGCAGACAGCTCCTACAAGACGCCAGCGCAGCGCCACGACGCCGAATTGTGGCCGTTGTTCGACGCAGGGGTGGAGGAGGGTTGACTGAATGACTGCGCCTTAACCCCCGCACCCTCCTTCGAGTTCAGGCCGGGGTCGAGCTAGGCTGACATGAAGCAGAGAAAAAGGGGGGGGGCGGATGTGGATGCATTATTCATGGCGTGCCACGTCAGGCGCCGTTTTCACACCCGCTGAACCACTATTAAAATGCACCGCCGGCCGACGCCACGTTTTAATTAATTGCAAATTGTGCGGGCGCCGGGCGTCGCGCCAGCGTAAACACGACGAGGCGGGGGAGGAGGTGGCGGACGAGTTAAAGCCTGTTTGCATCAGTCGCCGCGAATGCAGACTCCACCCGCGCTGCTGTCTCCTAGATGAGAGATCAGGTGCCCGAGATAGTAGAGGAAGCATACAATTTTTGATCCACAACGTTAACGACAACGGTTCGGCAAACTTCGTCCGAAGTAAAGGCAACGTCCGACTTCTCACGGACAAAAAAAAATGTATGTTGAAAACATACTAAGGGGGTTGCCTCACATTATTGTGGTAAAAACTACGAGCTAACAAAGAGGTTGCTATTCTAACATGAATGTCACTAGATATGGCAGTCGTCATGTTTTCAATTTCCGACGTAAATGTCTCATATAGTCCATTCACGGTAACTTCCAACTTTTCTGAAGCCCTGCTAAAGTTCTACTTGCAGAATATTCCTCCGCTCCATGCAAACAAAGCTTAACTAAATATGGAAAATTACACCAAAGGAACAAAGCACCGCACTCGTGCGCACTCCCTTTAATAATATGCCGCATAAGAACTATTTTTTAATGAGCATTACCACCAATACGCCTATTTTCTCACTGTTTTTATTAAATTAATTATAAATGAAGTATTCCAAATTATATATAAAAATAAGTAAAATGCCAATTTTACCAAGAATAAAGTACTTTTGTGTTAACACAAGTATAAAGTGCTCGTGATACGTGGCATATTTAGGAAACAACCAAACACGACATACATGGAGTGATTCTTCAACGGTTCGATTCAAGAAGTGTGAAGAAACCGCGAATACACTATATCAAGATCACGTAACAGCATAACTGTTCTTTCTCAACTAAATGTAACGGATATTAATAAAATGCGACACTATAACTAAATATAAGCTGTTCGCGATAAGCTGGGCAGTTCTCAAAGACTTACTCAGGATATACATCAATGTCAGTGATGATGTCTTTCGCTAAAAATGAACATTGCCAGGGATCCGATCACTTTATTCGTGCAACGATCTAGCATAACGTTGAAATTGTTAAAACGTGTGCGGGGCATAATGCAACGCCGAACTTGTTAGCCGAAGTCTGCTCACAGTTAAACAAAACTGTATATTCAGTGAAATTGTTACAGGAATATACAGTCAACAGACGGAAATGCGCTCCGAAGTAACACAAAACAGAACTGAGCTCCAAAGATTCGAAATACGGAACCTCCCATTTGCCAAAAGCTTCGGGTTTCTGGAACGAACAATGCTGACGCTACACGAAGTTTCCTTGGTCACTGTAAGTAGATAATTATCGCTCTTGCAGCAGTTATAACGCTCGTGCCACCTAAACCTAGTATTTTAAACATCAAAAATTAGCGCGAGCACTTGCACCAGTTAGTGACACTAGAAACACTTAAATATTACTAAAAATTGAAGACGTGTAATACCTACTTCACTTGTCTATAACAACATGTAACACTACCTTCTTGCATTAAGATGCGAATGGGTGGCAAGAGTCGCACACTACCACATTCTTGACTCGTGTTCAAAGCAAAATGATTATGATTTCTCAATTTTTTAAAGTTTATTTTTTACGCATAGGTACACAACCGCTTAACAAAAACTAAACTTTTTGTTTCGTAATTTTCTAAATTTTTTATAAGCTGGAAATACACAAAAACATATTAGCACAAAAACCAAGTAGTGCGGGCAGGTTCCGTGAATCCACGCAAAGTTTTGTAAATTTGCGGTAGGCCTGTTATTTAATAAAATCAAGCGACTGTGATTTTACGAAGAGTTCGGATAATTTTTACCAAGATTTTCCCATAGTCACGGATTTTTTTTTCTAACAGTGCAGATATTCAGAAGTTAGTATTAAAAATCTATAGAAAAGCAATCCTAAATAATAGTTTTTGCTAACTTTGTGAAAAAATATATTTTTTAAAAGATGTGTGCATTATTTTCGCATAATATTTTGCACCGTAAAGAAACTTACAGATTTACGGCGTAAGAAACATCACAGAATGCATCACTGTGCAAATATTTCTTCAAAAGGATGGAAAAAAATTTCTGAAGAAATTGCATTTTCTTAGAGTTTATATACCGGCTACCAGAAACTTTTACAGTTCAATCACCATGTGTATAATCCAGTTACGGTTTCTTCGGATGTTTGGAAATAAACCTTTGTTGAAAAATCACCCTAGGAGTAGCAAGTCAACCTTTTTTTTTTTTATAACGTGTATATTACAAATATATAACTTTGATTAATTTTAAGTATTGTATTCGTGAATAAATGAAACTTTAACTTAATATCTTATATAAATTGTAATATTTATTTCGTACTAAATATGATTTATAAAACGGGAGAGAAGAGCTGTGCTGGCAACGGTTAGAAAGAAATAGTTCACAGTTAAAATATTGTTTCGACATAATTTTTGTGGTATGCTATCTGTAAACTGATGCAAACATATTTCATTGTTACAGTTAAAAAATATCAGCGCAAAATATGGCGCGTTGGCCCTAGCAACATGGTGTTTAGTAGAGGGATTATCGGGACGTTGGCACATCGGGACCAGGGGCCGGAGCGTCGGAGCTGTTGGTGCTCTGTCATTCCGGTCGACCGGTGGCCATAATAGATCCAGGCGACCTTGACCTTACCTTGCCTCTGGTTGACATTTGACCTTGACTCCGGTAACCTTTGACACTAAAAATCTAAAAATTTAAAAATCCAAAAAAAGTTTTAAAAAATTATTTTAAAAAATATACAAAAAAATATTTAAAAATTACTTACAATTTATTTTAAAATGTATTAAAAAATCTTAAATTTCCGGAAGTCTCTCCACCCATACTCATTCCACCATAATGGTAGGTGGAGTCCACCATATTGGTAAGCATCACAGCCAGCATCCGCCATCTTGGTAGGCCTCACAGCTACCGTCCGCCATCGTGGAAGGTGCAGCCATCCGCCATGCAGTCCGCCATCTTGGTAGGCATTGTAGCCACCGTCCACCATCTTGGATTTTTCGTTTGTTATTTGTTTATACATTACTGAACGTTGTCTCTCACCTTCGTTCAACCTCCATATTGATTTTTTCGTTTGTCATTTGTTTTACATTGTTGGTGCAGTCCCCAGCACCAGGCCCAGCAGGCGACTGACCCCCTCCACTCCCTCTTTCCTCTATATATAATTTGCCAATTGCTTCACCCTCTTCCAATATATTTAATTGCTCTGCCAATGTTTCTCTTTGGCTAATTACTCGGATGTTCTCGGAAACCTTCGTTCGACCAATCAGTCGGTTCCCCCTTCAACCTCTTTCAATACATTTAATTGTTCCTCCTATAATTATCATTGGCTAATTGCCACTCCCCTTTCAAATATATTTAATTTCTCCGACAATGTTTCTCATTGGCTGATTTCTCGTGCGTTTTCGAAAACCTTCGTTCGACCAATTAGAAGCGTTCGCTCGAATTCTACTCCTGTTTCTCATTGGCTAATTTACCCCACCCCCATCACCCTCTCCACCAATTATTCCCCTTCGTTCGACCAATTAGTCGACAGGCCTCCACCACAGATTCTCATTGACTAACCACATTACGTGACAATCTTTTGGATTGGCTAATTACTTGTGCGTTTTCGAAAACCTTGGTTCCAACATATCGGTGGCCTACTTTAATAGCGAGTGCGGACAATTTTTTTACCCCATTAAAAACTCTTAATAAGACGCACCTTCGGGAAATCAGTAATGTTTCTCGCTCTTGTAAATGTACACGTGTTGTCCGAGCGACCATAAAATCCTTTCGGACATTTTAGCATTTGGAAGGGTGCGCTCGCTTAGTGCCTTGGACAAAAGGGACGAGTTACTGGCAAGCCCTACCCGGCGTGGAAACCAACCCAGAACACAGATGCCCGATTTGTGTATGGGACCTCAATAAAGTTTTAAATGATTTTGTAAAAAAAAATTTGAAACTATGTGTGCGCATGGAACCTACAATTTTTTAAATATAACAAAAAAACATCTAGTGAAAAAAAATGTTTTGCAACATCTAAGTCAGCGATTCGCAATGCGTGCCCCATCGGAACGAACTTTGTAGACCTTAACAAGCATTGCCGCTGCCCGCCGTTTTGACAGCTCGTCGAGACGTACGCCACAAGACTTGACGAGTGCAAAAAATGAAAGATATTGTTGAGCCCCGTGCAACTCCGAAGCCCTAAAGTTGTGGAGTTATGATAACCCGTGATACATTAACAAAAAAAACTATGAGGAACCCATTGTACTTTTTAAAAAATATTATGTGTGTAATGCCCTCCAAGACTCGGAGAAGAAACACGTGTAAAAAAAGTATTCCTTGTATTATGCAGAAAAATGATAATAATATTGTAATGTGTGTGCATACATAAATGTGTTTAAAATAATATATAAATTTTTATTATATCTCGAGTTACGTCCCTTATGAAAGTTTTAAAAAACACTGTTAGTAAAAAAAATTTAGTATATCAGTTTTGTTATAATTTAAATTAAAAAATATTCAATAAGACTCAGTCGCCACATATATATATATATATATATATATATATATATATATATATATATTACGTGTACAAACGTAATTACTAAAAAATTAATTAAGAATTTGGAAAAAATCTTGAGTTGTGTACGGATGCCTTATGCTGCTTTCTATAAAGTAATCATGGCTCGAAAAACCCAAAAACAGAGTTACAACCACTTCGCTACCCCTCACGGTATGCGATACGCACAGTGAAGGGTCCCATGCATTCCCTCTAACCCNATCCCCCCCCCCCTTCTCTCTCTCTCTCTCTCTCTCTCTGGAAGTTTGCCAGTATTGGTAGTAAAAGGAAAACTATACAGGTTTTCTATTTATTATTTTTCATACTTACTGCAGCAAAAATGGTGATTTTTGAATTCGTAATTGGAAACTGAAACGAGATATTAATTTTTGAATATTCTGAAATCAAAATCTCGTTTCAGTTTTAAAATACGATTTACTGATATATCACAATAATCATAATACAGGCACACATTATACGGATTCTAACCAACCTAATATCCTCACTCCGATACGCCACAACGGAAGTATTCCGCCTCCCATTTTTCTCATGCTGGACATGACAACCGCCATTTTTCATCAACTTCCGCAAGATCTTTCTGTACGAGGGGTTCTAGGGTCTCCGTCAAGGCAAGACGCGTGTTTTGTTTTTGATAAAAATTTCAGGGTAGTTAAGTTTTTAAGTGTTCATCCCTTCCCCAATTACTATTCCGACAATTAAGTCAATTAAATTAAAAATAATTATGACTCTAGCCAACACCAACATTGGATGCAGTATTCAAAGGTCGAAAAAGAATGACCATGCGAAAGATCATGCACCCCTTCGTTACCCGAACGGAAAATCGCCGACACGAGAGGGTCCGAATGCTGCCAGTCGCAGTTTCGCCGAGGAGATATGGGCTCAAAGAGAAGATAAGTTATCTTCCCGGAGTTTAATTAATTCAAGGCCGGAGAGCGGAATGCGCGAGAAAGGAGCAGGGTTCGCCCAACCACGGTGGTACAGTGTTTTGACAGCGTCGTCCGGCCTCGCCCACCTGGAGGTCTTTTATTACTTGTGTGTTGGGTGCGTCTCTTCCCTAACCACCTCCCCCACCTCCCTTTTCCACCATCTTTTTCCGACGTCCACCAGGTCCATACGTCCCCGGCTAAGTTGGTTACCCGCGCGCCGCCAATATTCCTCGCCCGTAATTTGATTCGCCCGTCCCCCGGAACACACTCCTAATAGGGTGGACTGCAGCCGGCACCGCCAGCCGCCCGGGGAGAGTTTCCCGCTGGGGAGACATCGCCGTCCCTCGGCGCCCGCCTTCGTCATTTCCTTCGGATTTATTTTGTTTCCCTGCGGCCTCGCCCGGGTTCTACGTGGAAGTTCGAGTTTTACGCCGCACATTTCCGCACGGAGAAGCCACGGGCGCGGTCCTCGTTCCTTTTCCCGCTTGTCGGGAGCACAATTACGCGAGCATCACCAGCCAGGCGTAGCGAAGTTGAAAACACTGCGAGAGGCAGGTGACCACTACACTTCGTGTCACGGCAACTAACACCCTGCTTATAGTTTCGACGGTGTAAAGCCCCCGATAAGAGGAAAAGTGAACAAGAATCGCGCCTCAGTACACGACGGCAGCACCGTGATATAGCGATCACATGGCCGACTGCCGTCCGCCTCCTCGCCACACGAGAGTAACGCCTTCGCGCCAGATGTTTTTTTTCTTCAAAATACTTTTCTTACTCCTAGGTTCTAGGGTTCGAAATCCGGGTTAGCTTGATTTCTTACACCCCCCCCCCCCC
>NQII01001701.1:236374-300384 GCA_002778355.1 Clitarchus hookeri
CCCCCCTTCTAATGATATGCTTACAGGAGGATCGTGGGAATGTCTACCTGTCTTATATATACACTTTAACAACTTCTTAACGACGGAACATATTCTAATACAATTTTGGAGGGAGATGATGTCACTAAAGATAGTAACGAGGCAACCCTTCCATAGTAGCACACCTTCTGTATTTGTGCAACTCTGGAAGTGCAAACGTCTGTGCATAAGAGTAGATATATCAATCCGCAATGTATTAGTAGCAACGCAATATGCGGTAATAATTAACATTGATTATAATCACACTAGTTCTCACTAGACTGTATAACAACTATGCACACATACAGCATGCTCTGTTAGTAGTAATTTTTGAAATATATAACACACACAATTAATAATATACATATTTATACACTGGACGTTTTTGAACAGCACCGACAAACTACACAAATACGAATTATGTCGTGTCTGGGAAAACTACTGTGTTTGTGTTTGTGCGAGTCTCTTCGTTGGCTTTGTTTGCCAGTGTTGTCTTGTGTAAGTACAGTGGAGTCTCAGTTAACCGTCACCCTTTTAACCGTGAGTTTCTGTTAACCTTCAGTAAACTGACACGACAAGTAAAATAATAAAATTGGATTCAAAAAACAAACTTAAGGAACTAAAAATTAAAAAACTTTTTTCTCGCTTCATATTAGATCAAATTAAGCACATTATGGAGTTGAACAATACTTATACTGTACTGTAATACATATATCCAGTAAAAATACATTATGTGCGGTGCGGAATGCGAATGACTCACGTTTGTTGTTTATGTACAACCTACATCGTTCCGTCTTCCTCACCACCCTACCGGAATTCGTAGACACTCATCCGCCCTCCCATTCCTACAGTCAGTTCAGTAGCGGTAGTCACTTAGTCAGCAAGTCATTGCCCTCAGTTTGTTGTCAAAGTGTAGTGAGTTTAAAAATATCTGAGAAACGGAAACGTGTTGTGTTGGGACTTTCTCAAAAACTTGCAATTATAAAACGAATGTGTAAAGGAGAAAGGGCGACGAGTATCGCTCCGCTACATGGAATCGGGCGAACGACAGTCAATGAATGTTTAAGTGAAAAAGAAGAGGATGATATACTCAAGGATTGCCCCAAAATAATTAGCCATAGTGACGCTGAAAACATGTTTTCCAAATGCATTGAATGGTACGAGCAATAAGAAGAGGCAGACGCTACACAGATACGCAACACGGCAGCAACAAAAGCCCGTAGAGTATTAAAACAAAGGAAAATGACAGGCTTTTTTAGATAGGATTATACTACTGAACATATACATATAGAACTGTATTCAATTTTGTTATTTTATCAGCATAATAAACAGAAGTCTACAATATTTAATATCAAATACATACTGTGCTGTACATACTTATATTGATTGCTACCTGTTTAAAATATGGTGCTAAATATCTTATACATTATTATCGCTAAAAACTGTCGTGTCTTTGTGAGGGGTGAGGGGGGGGGGATTTATATTATCCGCCTATTGTCTCAACCTTCACGGTGACGGTCCCGAGACTGACGGATAATGGAGACTCCACTGTAGATAACTAGTCTGTGTCGTCTTCGGTGTGTTGTATGTTGGCCGTATATAGTTTTTCGTATACATATATAGTATATTAGTTTTCCGTACTTAGCTTGCTGTCCTCTTTTATTTGACTCGATTCCTTCATGGAATTTTCTGGCTTTATACATATATATTCTTGCATACCTGGTTTGCATTATGTCGTGTCTGGTAAAACTGCTGTGTTTGTGTGCGTTTCTTTGCTGTGTTGTCCCATTTTGTTCCTACGTATTTTGTAAGTTAGTCCTTTTTTTTTTTTTAAAGTAGGTTTATAGCCTGTGTTGTTTTCTGTGTGTTATTTGTACGTCGTGTATACAGAGTGGAATGAAAATGGCGAATTTGCTCGCGATCCATGGTAGCCATGCCTAAATCAATAATAATGAGCATCGGAACCACCTCTCTATCTCGAAGAGTAGGGACGTACAACCCCTTTGAAAGCGGAGTTGATATACATGTTAAGTGATAATAAATCAAAAAATATTCCGAATGGAACATTATCCTTCTGGATTCCATTCCCGTGCATGGAGATACGCATGCAGCCAAGATATTGTGTCTGCCATCCAATGCCGTCAGTGAACAACAAGTTACTGATATAACTAATGTGCCTACTTTCATCAACATGGGTGCAATTAATTTTTAAATAATCTTTTAAAAAGTCTAGTTGGTAGGAAGGACCTGACTTCTCTTTGAAAGCGATAACTATAGAAATAAATCCAGAAACTGATGCAACAAAAGTGAGGCGATTACAAATACGCACATGCCTTACGCGGGACTTGAAACCAGAAAATCTCGTACTTTAAACTAGTGTGCAATCCACTGCATTGCGGAGGTAAGATTCGCAGCAACATCTTCGGATTTAATTAGTCTAATGTTTCGAATGATAGGGTTTACCAATGCTCGTTACGCTAAAACCGTTAGTCTGCAAGAGTTCGGATAAGAGCGCCTTTTTTTGCTTTGTTAATTATGATATACTGATTACTAATTCGCATAGTAGGGTCTCCTAGGGCCTATAGTTACAGATGTACATGCATAATTAGGGTGGCAACCTCTAATTTTTTACTGACGGGATGGCAGTCACAATTTGTTCGCTGCATGTGTATCTCCATGCACGTGAATGGAATCCAGAAAGTGAATATTCCATTCGGAATAGTTTCTTATTTATTGTCACTTAACGTGTATCTCAACTCCAATTCCATGGGAGTTGTAACACCGTAACTGTAACAACTATAGCACCTCAAATAACCGCTACTTATTCCTGTCACAGTTCTCTCAGTTTATTTTTTCAATGTGCATGTTCACGTAATACTGATTTGTTTTATTTATTATTTATTTATGACTGATACTTTTTTTACTCCAGCTCTAATTCATAATATTAATTGCAAGTTGTTTTAACCTCATAAAACGTGTTTCCGTGTAATTATGTTTGTAAGTATTTCTGTTTTCAGTCACAACGCTATTTTTACGTGGGCAGCTTTGCATAGAGGAATTTGTTGTTTGGTTGCTATGGTAACACAAGATGTGTGTGTAAGATATGATGTAGCCGTCTCACGATAGGCGCGATGTTTAAAGGCGTCGTTTAAGTATGCAGTTTTTAAGGCTTTTAAACATTTTGGTTTTTCCGTCAGGCAGGCGATGACCTACTGGGTCGTCGGCCAGACAGATATTTTATTTTGCTGGTTAATTGGCCGAGTCCCGTACAGAAATGCAGACTGCCGATAGGGCGAAGACGCGCTGCATCTGAAGAGGAATAATTTAAGACTGCACGCGCTACCTACGCAGATTATATTTAAAGCCACGTTTGAGCTACCGCGATTGCGTGTGGTACGGCAAGCACTTAGTGACGTACCTAAGGCTCGATAGCCTGGTGAGGGAAAACTACGGCCCACGACCAGCGGAACCAGCTACAGAAGATATCAAGAGCTGTTGCAGCGATCAAGATTTATTTTAAGCTAAGTATGCTGAATTTTTGACACAGACGCTATGCCTATAAAATAATTAATGATTTTTGAGAAACTAATATGGCTTAAGTGACGCCATCTTGGATCATCGTTTTTGTTGAAGTTGCTCCACCTATTTGCCTACGGAGCCCTGAACTGAGTTCTCATGTTCTCCCAACTGAGTTGGTGTAAGAAAATTATTTATTAATTTAATTTACAAGTTTTAAAATAATTTAAAGAAATGAAAGAGACTAATTAAGTTTTTAATTTCAAATACGATATACTTACAGAGGGCTACACCCATAGTAAGGGCCCCACAAAGCATAGTAAATTTTGAAACCAATAACGAGCTTCTACATAATACTTAGTATTTCCTCAGATATTAATTCAATTCATGATGTTTCAACCGTAATAGTTATTTTTCAATTAAATAAAGTCCACTTCTACTTAAGTCTCTGTGAGTAATAATTTGGTCTGTAGCTAGTGGTAGTTTCTCTTGTGTGTAGTTTGTAGCCTACGGAGATTGGCGGTGGCAATTGTTCCTGAACTACAAACATATTTGGTTGGATACAGGTCTGTGAAAAGATTCAATCTATTGGTTCTGGTGTGTCACGTTGTTTCCTTTCTATTACACTATACATATTTCACTACTCTTCGAGATAAAGTGGTGGTTCCTATGCTCATTATTATTTATTTAGGCCTGGCTACCATGGCCACGAGCTAAGCGTCCTGTTTTTTTACTCTATTCCCTCTTGGAATTTTCCAGTATTGTATACATATATTTATTTTCACGTCCATAGGTTACTTGTCTTATTTAAGTTTTTTTTTTTCGTGCTCAGTCCTGTTTTTCCGTGACAAGACATCTGCATCGCAATGGCGCATGTCAACAAATCTCTATGTAGTCAATCACCTCCATTGCACTATTCATTCAAAGATCACTCATCGATGCCTCAGGGAGGCATCCTTCATTTTTAAGGTAAAATGGTTATACTAAGGCATGCGTTACAAAAGACCTACTCTACAAAAGTGCACTAATCGTACTGTTTACAGGAACTGTTCGAAGGTTCTACCATGGATTTCAAGACAGGCTTTGGGTATATCCCAGATAATTTTCAAAATTGCAACAGTAAATATCTTAGGTTTGAATTCCATATCTACCAAAGAATTTTACCAAATTTACACAAATTTAGTAGACTCACTGCATCTATTGCGATCATTTAAAGTCCTGATTCACAGCCTCTTTTGTCCGCCATTTTTTTTTTAATTTTTTTTTTTTTTTTTTTTTTTTTTTTTTTTTTTCATTTTAAAAGATTTTATTACCGAAACTACTTGACCGAGTGGCGCAAAACTTGGCACATGTGTAGTTTTGTGGTAGGCCACTATAATCATACATAATTTTAGTACATCAGGCACATATTTTCAAAATAAGAATTATATAAGTATTTTAGTTTAGCATGTCATATATATTGAGCAATTAAGACTTATTTAAAAAATAATGTATAAGCTAACAGTACCTTGGTGACTATTCGAGCCAATTATTCCTATATTCTGTCCAACATTTTGTAAGATATTGCTTCCGAGAATATCAAACCTTATATGACCATATTTCAAATAAACTACTAACACGAATTCCACAGATAAATTAAATTTTCGAAAAGTTATATAAAATACAGCATGAAGTACATTACATAAGTATTTCCTAAATGGTTGCTTCAATTAGTTTTGCATTTGATAACTATATAACTATTAAACCGATTTGAGCCCGACCTGGGACACATGCATTTGTACGTTAAATATTAGAATTTACATTTCACTGTGCGTTGTTAGAAGAGGTTACCTTAAACCTTAACTGAAACATCACATTTCAATAACTTCAATCTATTATCTATTCCCAAAACATCTGCAGCTAAAAAGTACTAGTCTATAAACGACCACCCAACATATGTATACAGTATCTCTTATTTTCAAAGCGGCTGTGTTATTCTTGAGGCGTTATGAGCAGAATCTGTTGTAACATTAAACCGATTTATACATATTGTGCGTAATAATTTCGATACATAACATAGTTTCAATTATTCTCCATTTTTAGAGATGCTGCCGCCAAAACATTATTATTACAGGCTTGCACTATATCTCAGGAACTACTCGACAGATCTTGAGGAAAATTCATCATACTCAGACAGATTTTAACAAACAATTTCCTTTTATCTCCTCATAAAAATTTGCGTATTAATTTGTAGGGGAAAAAAACCCAGATAGATATATAGGTAACTTCTAGTTTATATGACATGTTTGGCTTAGTTTAATTTTCAAGCAGTTGGTTCCTAATTCGCTTCCACAGATATAAACATTACTTTTAAACGCAATAATTAAAAAAAACTGTAAAATAACGCAAATATATTTTAATGAAAAATTATGCCGATGTAAGGTAAATTACAAGCATCTCAGTGCACGGAAAAAATGACGAGCGGTCGGTCGAACCCGCAGCCAAGTTTCGTGGGACAGATCACGCCGTGGCTCGTAATGAGGGTGGCGAGCGCTGTGGGCTGGGAGAGATGAGATGGTTGAAACTTGCCCAAAGCGGCTTCCCTACATCCCGTCATTACACACAGCACCCCCGCCTCTTCCGTCAAAACTTCCCCGCAAAACCCCAACTACCCATCAGTCACCGCGCGCGCGACAGTGCATAGTCTGCTCACGTTATCGGGAGCTGTAATGGCAGCGACGCAAGACGACGCAAAGAGGCGATCGATCGCAAGCTGCCCCGTCGTCGAAATTACCCACTCGGTACTCATATCGTGACCGTTTCATTTGCGAAAACAAAGTTCACGCAGTCCCTAAAGCGATCCCCAATCAGTTATCGTCCGTTACAATCAACTAGAGTGGAGAGTACCTAACCAACGAATGAACCACGATAACCAACTCTTACATTTAAGACCCTTATACATACGAATTGGAACATGGGTACATGAAAAAGATCATTTTCACAATAGAAAATCACTGCATTTTCATGTCACGAAAGCAACCTTCCTTTTGTATACACTCAACACATATTCATCTCACATCACGCCGGTTCTGGTGCAGGTAAATGGCACAGGATTCGTCCGTCATCTTGGATTATGCTACTACTGGGGTTACGCTAGATAGCCAACATGTGACATTACGACCGTTTTTTTTTTCTTTCACAACAGCATCACTTCACAAACCGACAATTTAACCCCAAAATCGTACGACCCATCTTCCCAAATTTCCAAAAAAACGCGAAAATGTACTCATACAATTATTTTTTCTTTTGTTATTTTCCGCGCTAGTCATCAAAGAAACAAGGCGGATTCACCTAAATGAACGATCCTACTAGTCTTCAAAGCAGTAAGGCGGATTCTAGACTCGATGTGTGAGCCAAACCCTGTGGATAGGTTGGAACATCGGCCATGTTGGTTGTGAAATACACTCATTTGCAAAGCAAGTTGGTAGTAGTTAGAAATGGACAATTCTAAAACAGGGGTGCCAGGAGCAGGACGAGAGGACGAGCCGCAGCCATATTGGATGACATCACGAGTCAAACCTGCTCTGTCATTCTTCCCCGATGGCGGCCATTTTGCCAACCAGTACCGACGGCGGCCATTGTGGCAGCCAGCACTGACGGACACCCCAAGTCCCTGCAAGGACGCCCCGACTCGCATCACACACGCCCCCTCGCCACTGCCAGTCCCTGCCAGGACGACTCGACTGTGGCCGAAAGAGTCTCGTCTCTGATTGGCTACGCGAGGCTCCAAGCGAGAGGGTTTCCTCCAAGTCTTCGCAAATTCGAATACATTGTTCATGCTCTTACATTCCGATTTTATTTTCTCATTCTAACTCTGATTGGCTACGCGAGGCTCTCATTGTGTACTTATAACAATAGTTAGCTATAATTTCCGAACCGTTTAAAATACAGTCACCATATTCACTACATAGACAACACCGCCGACAAGGAAAATGATCACAAGGTCATTTATGCCCTATGTAAACTTATAAGCATAGTTGGCCATAATTTCTGAACCGTTTAAGATACAGCTACCAAATTCATAACATAGACATCACCTGAAGCAAGGAAAATGACCACAGGGTCAAATATATCCTAAGCGCACTTATAAGCTAGGCTGGCTGTAATTTCCTAACAGTTTATGATATAGTTACCAAATTCATAACATAGACATCACCTGCAGCAAGGAAAATGACCACAGGGTCAAATATGCCCTAAGCATACTTATAAGCATAATTGGCTGTAATTTCAGAACCATTTAAGATACATCTACCAAATTCGTAACATAGACATCTGCGACAAGGAAAATGACCGCAGGGTCAAATATGACCTAAGCATATGTATAGACATAGTTGGGTGTAATTTCCGAACCCTGTAAGATACAGTCACCAAATTCAAAACATAAGCATCACCACGGACAACGAAAAAGGTCGCAAGTGTCAAGTATGCCCTAAGCACACTTATAAAAACACCTGATGGAGCTACAGTACATAATTATATCAGTGTTGTTATCACGTCAAGAAGTTTGGTAAAAATCTAGAATGCACGTCGACATGACAAAGAACGAATGATCACAAGGACCAACTGCAAAAATGCCTACAATACGTCAAGTGCGATAGGCATTACGCGACATGTAAAGATGGTT
This sequence comes from Clitarchus hookeri, assembly GCA_002778355.1. Lineage (NCBI taxonomy): Eukaryota > Metazoa > Arthropoda > Insecta > Phasmatodea > Phasmatidae > Clitarchus > Clitarchus hookeri. The sequence goes on from NQII01001701.1 coordinate 244,572, forward strand.
TTCCTTTGCTTGTCACAAAACAAGATACACTTAAACCATTAGTTGCGCAAGAGAGATGTCACTGCTATGTGCTGATGCAAACAGATATAAAAAATTATTATAAAAGCAAATAGTTATGAACATTTAAAAACCTATGTATATTTCACGAGCATCGTGCACTGTAGATCACACTAGTAGAAAAAAAAACTTTTGCGAAGCCAAGAAGCACAAGTGTGATAGGGGTAACACTGCTACACAATCATGCAAACAGATATAAAAACAAAATGTATGGGGAAAATAGTTATAAGAACTTACCAACTAGCACAATTACATATTACACAAGTGTCGAGTGCTGTACATCGTGTGTTAAATGATGCTATACAATACCAGACCGTCCTGGCAAGTACAACAGAATAGCAAACGACTTCCTGACGAACCGATTGAAACGAAACCATCACATTTAGTGTACAACCAACACTCGCATCACTAGCGGCGGGACACATCCGATCAGACCGACGTTGCGCGAACAACCAACAACATGGTGATCTGTAAGGCGACCTCACGAGATCGATCACTGCTCGTCGTCGAAGGAAGGATGCATAACAATAGCCAAGAGAGACACGTCAGGCTTCAGGGTAGCAGACCAGCCAGGTCACGCACATACACTTCCCTTTACAAGAGGAATTCTGTTATACAGTACAAGGTATCAATTTATCCTATTTTAAATACTATATATGTATGTATATATGTACAAACACACATGTACTTCGTTGGTGACCTCGGAGTTATTAAAAAGCGACGAGTTGCATCACCCTTGGTGCGTGGTCCCTTCCAGTCGAATAACGCAGAGGGTGCAAGTCAGTGTTGCGTGACGGCAACACCGGACCCGTCCCGACCACGACTGAATTAAAGCACGGTCACCCTACTAGCCGTTTCATACACAGAAGGCCTGGGGGCTGCGAATGTGTCTCATAGCTATCGATGTGAACTCAACGGAAGCACCGGCCACAATGACCATCCTGCATTTCCATGCATGATATACATTACCGACCAAGTAAGCAACTCGGTACTTACAAGTACTGTAATTACGTCGCCCTTGACAAAACATACTTCTTACATATGCTATTGAAATTTTATAGGAAATAACTCATGTACCCTGACGGTGCTGGAGACAGGTAAAAATACAACATGATACGCAACTTAAAAAACTTCTGTATGTATGTTACACATCTGTATATTTAAGTATCGAGCTCATCATGCAAAAAAAAAAATCAACAAACTATATCTTCAACAAAATATTTTCATACATGTTCGTACTCAATGTATATTAATCACAAATACTTGCAGCCTGCCTGTCATTTATAAGTAGGTAACAAGCAGGTCACGTTGTTACAACCCAAGACGAACAACACGAACGTTCATGGAATGATAATCGTATAAAAGCAGATAGTTGCGTCCACATACATCTACCACGATCGGGTACGCTGTTACAATATAAAGATGGAATCGTTGGTTGAAGACTTACCATCTGTGACTGTATCGTAAACAGCATGGGTCTCTGAATATTTGCTCTTTAGATCACGACAACATGAAAGTAGCCATTGCATGTTCGCCCACAGTGATAGTCTGAATAGGCATAGCAATAAGTGCAAAGACAGTGTTTGTTGTTCATCGGGAAGTGAGTTGGAAGTATTGTAGCAAGACATTCACTGGCAATCTGCCAGACATTTATAAACACATAGCAATAGGCACATTTCTTGAGGCAATTTAAAAAAAACATATTTTTTTTATTTTACATTTATTTTTATTTATAACCAAATCATACACACACATAATGTGATTCAATAAAACCTTTAGCTACGAGTTCCTCAATAATCGAATTTATCTCTTCGCCGACAGAAAGATGTCCACTTCTCTGCAATGGAACCAACACCCGTAGTCCATTAACCAGGTCATTATGGTTCGCGATATACGTCAGTATCTATGTTCTTCAGTGATGAGTAGTTTGCGAGATACCTCTGTGCCAGAGTACTAGGTTCGAATCTGCGTTTCTTCTGTCCCAACTTCAAGAAGCTCTTATCTTCAGAAACATGTTTTCGCTTTTTCTTTGCAGATGTCGGCATTTCATCATCAACAGTAGAATATGCATATTTCACATCATCGGCAGTAGACTTTGAGGTCACATTTTCGTTCTCATTGTCCTGGTTAATTGTAAATTCTTCGTTTTTCACCTCATGATAACTGAGCATGTTTGTGGTTTACAGCTTCTGGCGATCTGTATAGCTCGCATTCTTCATTGTAAATGTCTGCAACACTCGTATTTCATTCTTCACACACTGTTTTGGAACACAATGCAGGCCTGAATGGCATGGGCACTCGAACTGTCGTTAGTTTTTACATCGAATCAGCAGATAGGCCAGTCATAGCATTGTCTTGCGACAAAGTTCAATGCATGCTGTCCCGTGCCAAGCAAAGGTACTTTACCTTTACATGTACCAGTGTGTCTCTATACATTATCACATCTACCAAATGCTGCACCGCACATGTCACATGTTAGTATTCTGGAGGTCGGTTTCTTTGAACATTCGCTCTGTTCATGACAACGAGCATTGCAACTTTTACTGAAGGCCTTGCCATAGTAACTGTATTGTTTTCCATGTAATTGGTGAACACTCTGTGAAGTTTTGCAGATAGTCTTACAGGTCATTCTTGATTGTACACTCTCAGCAGTTTTCATCATCTTCATGCATATGCGAACTCAAACTCTCGTACTACTATGCAGTGCTGACTCCTCCTCACTGCTGACTCATCCTCACTGCTACCTTCACGCAGTAGCATTGCCATACATGGTAGTTTAACAACTCAACAAATTTCTCCGGTTGCGGTAATTTATACCTCCATTCTGCAGGTAGAATACGAATTGTAATTCTCTCTGTAGTGGAGCAGAGGGAAATCAGCATACATCTATTTTTCAAGTGGTCTAAGTAAATTTGTTCTAAGCTGTAGCTGATATATCCTATATAATGTCCAACTATAACTCTTCCACATATATTCTTCTTCCTCAAGACAAATCATCTGTATACTAGCTTCAACGCTTTCTTCGATTTCGTATGTGTTATACAGAGGTACATTCGAGGTCTTGAAGGCTCTCTCAATATATTCATCTTCATGTGGTTCTGGTTTGGTATATTTACATTCCAACCATATTTTAAAGCATATTCTTTTTCCATCTCGCATGTAAGTTGAATATAATATTCAGTTTCACGTGCTTAAGATATGTACAAATATCGTCCACCATGCCTGACAAATAAGATGCAACATACATCTTCATAAGACCTCGGAAAGCCGATTCTTTCAGTATGAATCCATTCTCATTTGGTAAATTTGCAACACATACAGATGTAGGAGCTTTATATGTACACATTTTGACATGGTTGTAATGAGACTCATGACATAATTTCGCCTGATGGTCATGTATTTCGCAACGCACGTTGTCTGGAACACCTGTTACTTCATAACATGAGAATTCACGACCACACTTATAGCAACAAATAGTGCAGTAAGCCAATTGCCTCTTCTTCAAACATTTTCCATTTCTCTCATGTTGACGAGCACTGCAACTTTTACTAAAGGTCTTGTCGCAGTAGCAACATGAATTTCTTGATGCCTGTGGAGAACTGTTTGCAATGTTCATGTCCAGGTCTTATGATGTCAACGGTGACAGCGCACCAGTATCCAATGCTGCAGGTGCCTGACCATCGCATATTTGGTTGGGTGCAGACAATACACTACATCGCTTAACTGGCACAGGAGAGAGTTCATCACATGTTGCAAGATGTCTTTTTAAGTTATCACGTCGTCCAAATTGAGACTTGCACTGTTCACATGTTAAGATAGATTGCTTCATGTTCATAGAACAAACAGTTTCATGTCGACGGGCAATGTAGTTATTATAAAATGACTTCTTGCAGAAACAGCGGAAATGGCTTTCTGGTGTATTTTCTATCTTTGCTCGAAACGATGTTCACTCTTCGAAATTTGAATAACTAAGACGATTCCAACAATTTCCCATGCTATATACACTGAGGTGACAAAAGTCATGGGATAGCAATATGCAAATATACAGATGGCAGTAGTATCGCGTGCAAAATGTATAAATGGGCAGTGCATTGGTTGGGCTTTCATTTGTAGTCAAGTGATTCATGTGAAAAGGTTTTTGACGTGATTATGGCCGCACGACGGAAATTAACAGACTTTGAACGCGGAATGGTACTTAGAGCTAGACACATGGGACATTCAATTTCGGAAATGGGTAGGGAATTCAACATTCCAAGATCCACAGTGTCAAGAGTGTGCAGAGAATACCTAGTTTCAGGCATAACCTCCCACCATGAAAAACGCAGTGGCCGACCGCTTGCACTTAATGACTGAGACCAACGACGTGTGCACAGAATGGTCACTGTTAACAGACAAGCAACACTGCGTGAAATAACCACAGGAATCAATGTGGGACGTACAACGGACGTGTCCGTTAGGACAGTGCGGCGAACTTTGGCTGTACTGGGCTATGCCAGCAGAAGACCGACACGAGTGCCTTTACTAACAGCACGACATCACCTGCAGCGTCTCTCCTGGGTTCGTGACCATATCGGTTGGACCCTAGACGACTGGAAAACCGTGGCTTGGTCAGATGAGACCCGATTTCAGTTGGTAAGAGCTGATGGTAGGGTTCGAGTGTGGCACAGACCCCACGAATCCATGTTGTCAAAAAGGAACTGTGCAAGCTGGTGGTGGCTCCATAATGGTGTGAGCTGTTTTTACATGGAATGGACTGGGTCCTCTGGTCCAACTGAACCGATCATTGACTGGAAAGGGTTATGTTCAGCTACTTGGAGATAACTTGCAGCCATTCATGGACTTCATGTACCCAAACAACGATGGAATTTTTATGGATGACAATGCACTATGTCACCGGGCCACAACTGTTCGCGATTGGTTTGAAGAACATTCTGGACAATTCCAGCGAATGATTTGGCCACCAAGATCGCCCGACATTAATCCCATCGAACATTTATGGGACATAATCGAGAAGTCAATTCGTGCACAAACTCCTGCACCGGCAACACTTTTGCAATTATGGACGTCTATAGAGGCAGCATGGCTCAATATTTCNACTCCTGCACCGGCAACACTTTTGCAATTATGGACGTCTATAGAGGCAGCATGGCTCAATATTTCTGCCGGGGACGTCCAACGACTTGTTGAGTCCATACTATGTCGAGTTGCTGCAATTCGCCGGGCAAAAGAAGGTCCGACACGATATTAGGAGGTATCCCATGACTTTTGTCGCCTCAGTGTATGTACAAATCTTCATATTTCGTCTGTGGGATTCAAGTTTTTTTATGCATTCTGTAAACATAAATTCAGCTAGGTATCGTACCTAGTTTACTACACCACCATGCAGCTGCAAGNAAATCATTGCAAACACTTTAACAACTAGACTGTAAGAGAGGAGACAGGAAATGAAGTAACTGAATGAGAGACTTTTGCATGTTTCTACTATACTCTATATACAATTTCAGTACAAGTTTTAAAAAAAATACTTTTTTAATTGGATAATAATTACAGATTTTCGATTAGACATACATACCTTGTGCTTATAAAATCAATATGACCGACAGCTTTCCAGTAACATACATATATGTTTTAAAAGGTTATAGGGCCTAACTGCTGAGATCCTTCGGCTATCGTCGACAATCCCGAGTCGACCCGAAGTACGATCACAAGTCCGTCGAAGAAGTGATTCTCAGAAAGCAACTCTCAGCCCCACACTTCAATTTCAAATACATTGCCCTGTATCTCCAACCTAAACACTACACTACTTACAACAAAACCATGGCCTGGCAGGCCATGTACATTGACTGACAGGGACCATCGAACATCAAAGGTGGTACAGTAACATCGCATGTCATCTTGTGATACTATTATCCATGAATTCCGCAATGCCAATCATTGTGCAGCTAGCACCATGGCTGTGCACCGGGAATTGCAACGACTGGGGTTCAAAGCTCAGGCACCTGTCCATAAACAGCAAATCTCCCCTGTGAATGCGAAGCACCACGTTCGGTGGTGTAAAGAGCGCCGCCACTGGAATGTGGACGATTGGAGAAGCATGAGTTTGAGTGATGAATCACGCTATACCATGTGACAATCAGATGGGAGGGTTTGGGTGTGACGAATGTCAGGTGAACGCTACATTCCAATGGTAAAATTCGGCGGTGGTAGGGTAAGTGTGGGGGTGTTTTTCTTGGAAGGAACTTTGCCATCTCGTAATATTACAGGGCACATTAAAGGCAAATGCGGAAGGCTGTAAGGACATTTTAACTGACTGTGTGGTCTACAGTAGAAGACCTGTTCGGAGATGATATGTGTTTTAGCATGAGAGTGCTCCCTGCCATAAAGCACAGTCTGTTCGTTGAGTGATTTGTGGATAATAGGGTACTGGAAATGGACTGGCCAGCCCAGAGACCCAGTCTCAATCTCGAATACCTCTGGGATGATGGGATGAACCAGAATGGCGACTATGCGCCAGACCCCAACGACCCACATCACTTGCTACAGTCATAAGGAAGAATGGTTGGCCTTTCTCCTGGAGATGTTCCGACACATGGTTGACAGTCCTCCCACTGGATTAGAGCTGTTATAAAGGCCAAGAGTGGGCCCACTTGCTGTTATAATGAATCAACAGTTTGTACAGTCAAAAGGTTTATGATTGTAGGGTCCATAAGTTTCCTGACAAATATCTCAGAAGTTAGAACTGTGTCTTGTCACTGTTAGCAGTGTCCAGGACCATGTTCGAACCTTATTAAGGTTAGGTTGTGGGGGGAGGGAGAGGTCATGTAGAGAATTTGACGCCCCTGGTGCTATCTGAAGTATCACTTCCCAAAATGTATTTAAGAAAGAATTATGTCAGCATTTGCACACATACTGTTTCCTATCCACGCAGAAAAACTTATACCAGTACAAAAATACCATACAACAGTATTCAATCTACAACCTCCAACTTTTACTGATAATATATGCCAAAGATGAGAATCTACAGTTAAACCGCATGAGGTTTTCAGCGCCCCTTTGTGAGATTAGAGGAAGGGTAAATGCCCCCATCCCCCTTGAACCCGCCCATTTCGACGCCTCGGGCGGTGTCACTGTTGTAGAAACGTCGGAGCACTGGCCCCAAGCTTGCTCTGGTTGGCCCAATAAAATAATAAAGACCGACGAACTCTGAAGCATGCAGTGAAGATCAATCGCCAGATAGTTATGCCAACAATTGCAAAGAACTTTCATCGCAGCTTAGGTACAGAGAGGCCAGTGATATGACTCTCTGCTGGGACGTGGTAGCACATGGTTCTAATGGTCATACCACTGCCAGGATGTCACTCATCGCACGCACCAATGCCCGATGTTGTTTGGAGTCGTGCCAACAGCACCACCATTATGAGAAAAGAGGTTTTTATCGGTATTTAACCTAGATCTTGAGCCATTGAGGGCGAAATGAGGTGTGAATATGAAGCAGCAGTGGAATTCACAGGCGGTAAAAATGGGAGTACCCCAAGAAAACCCACCAGTAACTGCTACGTCCGCTACCTTTTTCTCACATGCGAAAATCCGGGTAACCCCGTCGGATATCGACCCCAAGTTCGCCTACATGGGAGATAAATAGTCTGACTACTACACCACCGCAGTCCCCACAACCATTAGACTATGAAGCAGTATTAAAAAGGCCTTACCTAATGTTGAGCGACAGTACATGATATAGCACTTAGATGAACTTGTGTGGATTTGGTAGATGCATGGTAAATTGAATTATCCGAGTCTGTTATGTTAACAGTGAAATTTGTTGGTGGTAGTGGTCTGGGCCTGTTTCCCTTATTTTGGACTTGTGACCATTAGTTTAGATATATGGACTCATGAATTTTGGCATGTACCAACACATTTTGGACAATAATATGCTTTTCAGACTGAGACAACAGTTTGGAATAGATGCCTGTATTATAAAAATAAATTTCCTGTCCATAAAGCAAGGTCAAATGTTTACTGGTTTGAAGACAATTGGTAGGACTACTTTACTGGCCTGCTCAAAACTCCAATTTGAACCCAACAGAACAATTTGTGATGAACTGAAGCATATTTTGTGTTCTAGACCCACTCGGCCTACAAACTGTCAACTATTTACCATGCTACAGGAAGAATGGAAACAAATTCCATCAGCTGTATACCCGAACTTAACGGCCCGCCCACTTAAAAAGGTTAACACTGTAATTACAGTGAAGAGAAGTACAACATCCTATCAGTTACACAGCTCAAACCTTTGAACCCGACCGCACTGGAAGTCCAGTGACTTTCTACCACATACTATATAACAACGATGCATCAGTCAATATTTTGTGCGGTTGTTAATGCTTTTGTTACTTTAGTAGACATGCATTATACTATGACTTTTATGACTAAATCCTACATAAATATATTTATACACAGAAAAAAATTGTAACTAGCACTAAATTCTAGTTGTGAGTTTTGAGGGCACACTGTCACATTCATCTAGTCATCTCGTCATTAGTTCTTCTTTTAATCACATAATTCACATTTTCTCATTGTATGACAAATAAACTTATTCTAAGTGTTCTATCATTATGGAACCACAGCCGCCCATGAATTTTTGTGTTCTTAAATTCCTCGCCTCTCTCCAATTCTTCCCTTCCACACGACTACAATGTGGCCACGTAATACAAAAAAAAATATATTAACTGTTTGCAATTTGAGAATAAAATGCATTACTTGCAAGTAAAGTGAGCTGCGTGATGTAAGAAATAATTTGTTGAAGCATAATCTCGCTGATCGCTAGTTTCACACAATATTTTGTTTGTAATGTGGTAGGAACTAGTAATGTGCAACTATATTTAAACCTAAGGATATTCGCTTGCCAGATTCAACTTACAATTAACCTCAAACACAGTGAATAATTAGGATGAATTAACGACAAGAAATACATAACAAATATAAATAAAATACTTGTAGTAATTATGCGCATTGTGAAGTTTAGGTGGAATACCTTTAAAGTACCTTGTCAGTACAACAAATTTCTAAATTCTTTATGGCATTTCTACAAAGTACAACTTTACAATCTGCGAAAATGCTATAATTATTAATTAATTACATTGTTCTGATGAGTGATTTTGATTGTTTACTACTGCAAATAATTGTACATATAATTATTTAAATAATTTGAGATTTATAATTTGAACACAAGTTGTCTGAAAAAAATAAGTAAATGCCTTATTCACAGCATACAGTTGGGATTTCGTTATTAGTTTTTGGTTTTCGGACTCGAGGCGGGATGGGTACAAATTACCAAGCAAGTAGGGGCCGCGATGGTGTAGTGGTTAGAAGATTACTCGCCTCTGGATTCGATTCCCGGCGAAGTCGCTCGCGGATTTTCGCATGTGGGAATCGTGCCGGACGATGCCAATGGCCGGCGGGTTTTCTCGGGGATCTCCCGTTTCCCCCACCCTTTCATACAGGCGCTGTTCCATACTCACCTCACTTCACAATCATTGGCTCTCAAGACTTCGATGTTAAGGGCCACCCAAATCTCTTCACTCACCCAAACAAGTAAATTATTTGAGGGGTGATTAAAAACAATTCTCTTTTGTGCTGTTTGGTATTTGCCTATGAAAAAAACCAACACATGCATTATATTGATAAGGACTATAATGTTCTGTTTTAAATAATCACTATCAATTACGAACATGTGGTATACATAGTGTCCACACGTCGCCCATTTCGTATGTCGTTTTGACTGTGTTTGTTTCATCAGCTCTAGTCCTTGTCGTTATGAAACGATGGTTTTTACGGTTGTTGTAATCGATTATGACGTTACAGAAAAACTTGGAATATGAAACTGTCGAGATCCAACGAGAATCGGAAGAAAAACCTCGAAAGATGGCCCTTGGTCCTTTTTACTTGTCAAAGCAAAAAATAGCAAGTATTTTTTGGTGCAATTCTCTTCAGTAAAGATTAATTATTATTTGAGAAGCAGTTTGTTTTAATTAAACTTAGACTTTAAAAAAGCAGCACACTAGTATGTGCATGGGTACTCACCGACGAGAGCAAGGATGACCGTGAGCAAAGGAGCAGCTGGGAAGCTGATGGCCAGATTGTACTCCAGCATTTGCAGCAGATCCACTGCAACAACAAAAAAAGAAAGGCATGTCACAACCAAGAGACACATACCAAATTACAAATTATTTGTAATATTCGTCAGCTGCCTCCTCCTAGGCAGTATGTCTCACAGCAGACGTCCTGTAATTATTGTAGGTAATAAAAAAAACAAGTACAGTTGGTTAATTGGTAACACTTTTGAAAGCCCTACCCAGTTTCGCATTTTTCTACCCATCATGTATTCTTTCACATTCAAAAATCAACATTGTCGTGGACATTATTACTAATTATGATACGCATAAACAAAAAATATAATTTCAGTAGCCACAAACAATACCAATATAACATTTTTCATACTTATCTTGTATAAAAAAATTTCTAATTCATTTGTTGACAAATTTTATGTAAATAATCCAGTATAGGTTTAAATCAAAATACAAGTACTACATATTCATATTTTTTTCTAAATTTGGTTTTAATGTGTTCAAATAACACTGAAATAATATGGCTTCAGTAAATATGGATAGCTGGACCTCCTCACCTGCGAATGACGTACGTACAAATGACAACACGCACAGTTCACACAATTGCCCAATTTTAACAGTGAACACAGAAAACACTATATGGCGGTCATCTGCACGATTTTTATCAAAAAATATTTCGACATGGACGTATCTGTTAGCTGACTCGCAGCTAAGGATGAGTTGAGCATGGCAGTGCCAACAGCTGTACCAATACCCGGCAACGACATCGAGTTCGGTCCCTGTGACAACTGTACTAAGGGCCTCTTTGGCCGAGACATCCGAGTCCTAGTCCTCCGCTGTACCATTTATAGCAGCGACCTCAGCATATTGGTGTCGCTGTTGTGATGGCCTTCGACAATTGTAAAAAAAAAAAAAAAAAAAAAATGCTCTAAAAAAGAACAAAATTTGATTTTTAATTTATTCACACAGCTTTTATTTACAGTATTAAATTATTTGTCTCCACTATTACTCTTTTTATTTCACAGTGAGCGCAATATTTAATGTATATTAATTACTCCTTTATGTCTCTGTTTGGTTATTGTCAATTAACTCATACTCATAATTAGCACACGTTCGGTCTATCTGTTGCCATAATTTGTAATGTCTTTCACTCACGCATCCAGTCCAATAGTCGAACCTGCAGTCGTACCCTTCACTGCTCTGATGTTCGCAGTCGCAGATTTCCCACCCGCCGGCCACTTCTCTCGCCGCGCGCTTCACTTCTCGCTAGTCTTCTATCGATGAAACCCATCCATTCAACAACTGTCGGCTCGGAGGCCTTCACACTTTTAGATCAGTCGCCCTGACCATCTGGGAGGTATAACGCACCCCAAGTCACGCTGAGAGAAAACAGTCAATAATCCAGAGCATTCTTCAGATAAACGCAGAAATCCTATCCGCCTAAAATCAGGAGCGGCGAGCAGTCAGAGGGTTATCGCAGCAGAATGCCTTCATAACTCAAAATGCTGGTAGAATTATAGCTCGCTTGTCATTCAAAACATTCCATTGACTTGCCGCCCCACTATCATATTACTACTCTATCCTTCTCTTCCACCCGCTCGCGCAGGGTGGGCCAATTTCAGTGGCGCAGTCCAGCGACGCTTAACAATACTTTCAAATTTTTGAAAAATCAGAACACAAAGTGTTTACAAAATATTAATTTCACTCTTATTAGCCAGCATTATCCTTAAACCAAGTTTTATTTCCACCATCTACAGTTTTCAAGAATTAATTTATTTTTTGTTTTAACACCACCCATGGCCGATAAAGAGTTGTTACACAATTTTTGTTTGCAAAATAAATTAAGTAACAAAAAGGAGTTTTGAAGTAATTCTGGTTGCAGCAAACCAACATGAAAGACAAAATGTTCGCCACAAGAATAAGAGATAATAGAAAATACGACTCCAATCGATATATCTTCAGCGAGTGATGTTAAGGTAAAAGGATAAAGAAGGATAGCTGGTAAGGGGAGGGGTGTCCACGAGAGGGGTGATATGGAGGGGTCGGCGGCGAGTGGCAGATATGAGGGTAGTCGGCATAGGTGGGGAGAGATATAGGGGTCGGCGAGAAGAGAGGGGTTAGCTGATAGTGGAAAAGAGAGGGTTCGGAGAGGAAGGAAAAAACGCAGTTAGGCAACGAAGAAATAGAGTGGTGAAGCCAAGAGGGAAGAAAGAGGATCGGCAAGGTAGGAAGAGAAGGGATCGGCAAGGGGGGAAGAAAGGGGATTGGCGAGGGAGGGAGAGGGGGGGATTGACGAGGGAGGAAGAGAGGGGTTCGGCGAGGGGTAATAGGAGTGAGCTAGGAGGAATAGAAATGGAAGAGGGGAGAAAGGACGAGATGGAGAAAAGAAAAGGGAGTCGGCGAGAGGAGAGAGTATATCTGAGATCGAAGAAAGTTTGAGGAAAGAGAAAACAAGTGTGAGGAAAGAGAAGGTAAGTATGAGGGGAAGAGAGGAAGTCTAAGAGGGTGAAGAGAGTAAGTAAGTCTAAGAAGGGAACGAGCCGAAGTGTCAGAGAAGGGGAAATAGGGGATGGCCACGAAGAGGGGGCCGGCAGGGGCAGCATGGTCAGCGACAGGGGGAGATACGGTGCCGCCGGTGAGGAGAGGGGGATGCGGTGCTGGTGGGAAGAGGGAGATAGGGTGGGAGCGAAGAGAAGGGCGGATACANNNGGGGGGGGGGTGATACGGTGCTGGTGGCAAGAGGGAGATGTGGTGCCAATGGGAAGAGGGGTGATACGGAGCAAGCGAATAAAAGGGCGGATATGGTGCCGGCAGGGAGAGGAGAGATACGGTGCTGGTGGGAAGAGGGAGATACGGTGCCAGTGAGTAGAGGGGGATACAGTGCCAACGAAGAGAAGGGCGGATAAGGTGCTGACGGGGAGAAGGGGGGTAAGGTGCTGGTGGGAAGCGGGAGATATGGTGCCGGTGGGAAGAGGGGCATACAGTGCCAAAATGGAGAGGGGGGATACGGTGCCTTCTAGTAGAGGGGGGATAGGGCGTCAAACAAAGCATTACAGCTGTTTCTTACTGTTCACAGCATCAATAATGTTCATATTTTATCAACGTAGCATTAATATAGGTAAAGATGTTGAGCAGCATGGACAAAAATATTTCCTTTTGAAATTTTTGAAAAATAATATATTTTTAGAAATAGAATTCGATGCAGTGGAGACATTTAGGCGGCTCTTAACATCGAGGTCTTGAGAGCCGATGAGAGTGAAACGAGGTGAGTATGGAGCAGTGCCGGGATGTAAGGATGGGGGTAATGGTAGATTCCGAGAAAGCCCGTCGACCAGCGGCATCGTCTGGCACGATTCCCACATGCAAAAATCGGAGAGCAACCCCACCGGGAATTAAATCCGGTTCGCATAGGTGGGAGGCGAGTAATCTAACCACGACATCATCGCGGCCCCAATATAATTTGATAATACGCACTAATAAGTGCATAACGCTTTCGTACGGAGTGTTTTCTTTGATTCCACGGATTATAATAAAAGTTCGGTATGTTATGAAGACAGAGAGTCCATGCTGCGTCGTTGTAAATAATTAGTGGTCAGTGGCCCCAAATCTAGCCAGCAGGTAAGACTCTAAGTGTAACATGTAAGTGCCAACTCTTTCTCTTTCCGTGCTTCTTTGAGGCGTGCCTTCAGGCAGGGCCGCCGTTTCTGAGAGATTGAGACTGACGCCTTGCCAAGCAGGCCGTCCTACCCGAGTAACAGGCTTGTCGTTCCAGTCTGCCTGGAGAACGGACGAGGCGAAGGATGAGATGGAGTTGGATCAAGACTGGAGAAGGAAACTGAAGCACCCCGAGAGGACCCTCACACTACGGCAAGTGTCTGCCACGCTCCCTAGACGATAATCACCATTCCAGAAATTCCCAGCTGCCAGGGACATGGGATCAAATCTGGGACAGTTGACAACCAGTCTACATCCACCATTGAATTTATAGTGGAGTCCGCAATACTTTACACACACAAGACTCAGTTTAGTTGCTCCGGTTTAACCACAGATATTGTGGCACGTGATTTTTTTCATTTACCGGTTCTTACTAACTTATAGTTGTCCAGTGTGTATGTTTGTACGTATACGTATATCTCAGTAAAACAAAATTGTCCGGAATAGTACTTTTTTTCAGGACAGATACAGCATATTATTTACAAGCACCACTTTTTAATTTTATTATATTAAATAAATGCAAAGGATAAAAATAGTTTAAATGGTTAAAAACAACATATCTAGAAGTTGGTAGAGCATTCACAACTGCGTTAGAGTATTTCTGAAACCAAATGGACCTACTTTAATGAGTATTTTCTCATGTGAGATTATAATGAATCGGCAGTGATTATGATTCCCGATGTAGAGAAAATCTCAGAAGCAAAAGTTATGAACTTCAAAATAAGCGTTAAGTTATTCCCTATGTCTTGAAAGGCCCCGTTTTTTAATATTTTGTTTGAGAAATAAGTTCTGTTCAAATACACAAATCCAAGATGGTATGGTCTGTCTCATATAAGGTAAAGAAAAAAACTACAAAGTGACATCTCTAGTTTAATCCATTGACTTACATATAACCATACCCTGCTGTTACAGGTCTAATTTGTGAGAAATTCAGCCTCCCGAAAATGCATATCGCAGTCTTGGAAGGGCCCTGTCGCATTGCTTCCATATGACCAGACGTAACATTAAGGCAAAAAAAAATTTTACTAGGGATTCCCCTTAAGGGGTTTTCCTAGTAAAACAAAGGTTTAACGCCTCAAGGTTACGTCTGACCGTAACGAAGCACTACGCCGGCGGCGTTGGAAAATAGCATAAACAATCTTCACGCGTATTCTGTTTCCTCAGAATTTTTAGATCTGAGTATGGGAGTTTTAATACAGCAATCTGTTCATCAAAGATACAGCATAGTCGCTATGGTTTAAAACACTGTTCTACACAACAATAAACATCATAAACAGTGAGCTACTTGCAGCGATTTTTGCTGACTGACACTTACCGACCACATTTGTGTTTCAATAGCCAAATTTATAAAATTGGCAACAAAGTATCGACTTTCATTAGTCCTGAAAAAAAAATTATATTACAATAATCTACAAGTTTTTATTAGAATAGACACAACTGCTTTCAATGAGATATCCATATAAGGCTCGGCTTCTTCCCCTTTTGCAGAAATTCTTCGTTTTCGCATCATAACTCCGGATTCATAATAATTACTGACGATGCAAGATTATAGAAAATTTACATTTTGGGAGTTGTTTAACATTTTCGTGCGTAATTTTATGTGTGTGTTATCTGCTTATTGCAAAAAGTCGAGAACTTGTTAATAAAATATCAATATGTTCTCGACTTTATACAACTAGCAGATAACACACAAACAAGCAGATTACAGCTTGCTATGTCATGTAAACAGTAACAGAAAAACAGTACAGTGATGATAACTTTTCGCTCATACACCTTATTACTTTTAAAGGACATCCGCTACTATCGACGAGAATGCTCCGCTAACTTCTCTGCTTTCACTATAAATACCACAGTATATTCGCGATTTGTTCACACTTTTTTAATCAGACCTTCTGGACGCATAACTTTAGCAGGGCTTCAAGAAATTTGGAAGTAACAGCGAATCGACTATACATAGATTTACTATTATTTCGTAGATACTTTGGTATTTGAAAACTACGTTACCTTCGCATTACTGAATTTATTGAAGGAGTAAATATTTTCATACAGGTTAGTAGGAAGAATTCTGCACACTCTTCTCAGGTTTACCTGCTGCTGCTCCTTCAAAATATGGTGGCCGTCAACAGGGCTGTTTACCAAGCGTCGTCCAGGCTCCCAGATAAGTGGCTGTTCAGGGCAAAGTGAACACTTTTGAAATCAACCTTTGAGAAATACCACTGCACTTACCTCATTTTTCAAACGGCACAGTGCCTGGCATGTGCCCAGTAAAGTTGGTAACGACTGGGGGGAAAGTAGTTCCACGTCGTAACGTTTAATTAGAAGAGTTACACAAACATACGTAACTTTTTTTAACACATTTTTTTTCTTTTAAGTTAAACTTATTTTGGCGCGTTGAGGGTATTTAGTGTGCAGCGGAAGTTGCGCGCGCACAGTGTAACAAAATTCGACAGTGAACATTGCAATCAAGCAGATAATACATGCCCTTGCNTCGACAGTGAACATTGCAATCAAGCAGATAATACATGCCCTTGCTTAGCAACCAGCATTTGAGGTTATGCGCGTATCAAATTTTATTTTAGTCACGCCAAAGAAGTATAACTTCTAACGCGCGTACATAAGTACACGCTTCCCCATTTTTTGTTTTTTTAATGCATAAAATTGTAAAGATTATAAGATTTGTGAAATATTTACTTTTACCATAATTCCACAGCATGAATAAAGTGACAATGTAAATTTTACATATGGTGGGAAAATACACAACACGCATACAAGTAGACCTTAATAACGGCTTTCTAAAGTGCTCAGTATACCGTAAACAGCTTTAAGATATTCGGCACTGCCAATTTATTGAGCTTCGAATAGTTACAGTGTATTCTGTTTTAATTTCGCAGTTTATAGAGTTGGTAGACCCGACATAATTCCCGTGATATAGGTACATCATAAGCTACAAAAAAAGATAGCGTGCCACTAACCACTTGCGTTGTTTGGCCTCTTGCCGACACTTGTTGCCGATGATTTACCGACACGTTTGTGTTTGCTGGGCAAAGTGCCGCACACTGCTTGCTTGTCTCAATAGTATACAACGTCGACGTCATCTCGGCACTGGTCGAGAACAACACATGAAAAAAATCGTCAACGCGCAGAGACGGGTGACATGAATGAAGACCGATATTTCACGTAAGGTAAACTGGAGGCCTCTCAGATGATCCATCACCGTCCAACAACATCCGCTGTTACATGGCGGAACATTGTGGAGGGGGGAGGGGGGTCTGTAACAAAAAATTTAGTATCCGGACAAGTAGAATATTTCGTAAGTTTTACAAGACCCCCTGTATGTGATATATGAAAAACGTAAATTTGTATGCTGCAACAGTAATAAGAAATAAAATGTGCCGAACATGTCCTCTACTGTTATAAAAATATCCTTGGTAATTTGAAACACAGGCCTTTCAAAAACGTCAACGGGAATTTTTTAGATTTCTGGAGAACGTGTGGATTGTAGGCGAGAATAGCTTTCCATTTTACACGTAATAAATATGACCTAACTTCCAAAATTCCCTCCACAGTTCACAGCAATTGATTACTTGCAATTTGTTATTTTTTTCTGTGGTGATACGACGGATTTTACTTTGAATGCGAACACGTAACCGGTCCATAAAAATAGTTTCGTGGGTTCGCAAAAATCACTACAGTAGTGCAACTTTTTTCGAGCTCCTCCGTGTGGTTTGAAACTGGTCCTCGGCCGCTGGCTAATAATAAGTAAGCATTGAGATCGCGCAACGGTGATGTACTGTGGATAAACTATCAGCCAATAAGAGGATGCCGCAGTTTCAGGGTCTCTCTCGAGCTACGGTGCGATAAAACGTCCATCCAAAAACGCCAGTCACTGACCTGGTGTTTTAACTGCTTTGCAGCATGTTTTAATTATTAAACATGTCTAAATATGTATGCCTAAGAAAAGAAGACATTCCCCATACGAGGACATAATTGTTCTTTCTAAATAAGACGCATGATATAAATATTATGTTGGAGGCCTCCGATGTTGTTATAGACAATTTTTTTCACACGTCTGTATATTGAAACATACTATACGGAAATGAGCGAAGCACAATAGCAACCTGTACTGAACTCTGCCACAGAATTTCCATCAATGAAGTTACTGTATCACAGCTTGAAATTCCACAGGTACAAGCAAAACGACGCGAACACTGCACACCAGTTCAAAGCGTTGCGCGTTACGCCGATTGCGCACTTGATTTGCGTGTAGTTTAGCACTTATCGCTCCAGTACTTCTCGACCTCTAACGCGTAACTAGTTCCAGGTAGAGGACCGAGAACAACACAATTTTCGTAACTGCACGACACGTACGTACAGTGATGGACAAAAGTATTCGTCCAGAGAGAATGTTAAGCGAAATATCAATATTCTTTCTAAAATCGAAATATTTAACAGGTTATCGTCAGCAGATGTGTCAGGAATAGATAAATGAAACCTTATGATTGTATAAAAGGAATGTATTTAATACAGAAAACGAAAATAATACATGAGGTCTCCTTGAGGGACATTTATTGCGTGGACATAAATATTCGTCCATTCCCTGACACTTAAAAAACAAAACCATTAATATTTATCTCAATAATTAGTTTAAATGCGTTTCCTGTTTATTTTTGCTTTAAGCCTTTTATGGTATGAAATGCACAAAGTTTCGTGTAATATTCGAGCCAATATTGTTCCATTCTTTCTTAAGTAACTCTTTCAGTTATGGTTTGCTGGTGATGTGGTGTTTTCTCAGCCTTTTCTCTAACTCACTCCACAGATGCTCTATCGGATTAACATCTGGTGACTGACGAGGTGTTTTTAAAGTAAAGTGAAGTGTTTTAAAGCAGCCACAGACGTACAATTTCCGCCGTATGCTTGGGGCCATTGTTGTGTTGAAAGTGACAATAATTTGAAATGCCTAGTTTTTCCGCACTCTTCTTTAGATTGTCTTTGTGTATTTGAAAATACACGGATCTGTCAACATTCCCTTCGATGAAAACCGGTTCCCCCCACCTCTGAGGCTGAGATGCACACCCAAATCATGACCTCACCACCTCCATGTTTAACTGCGGTCTGCAAGTTCTTTTGTCTAAACTCAGTGTTTGTCTTGCGCCACACCAACATTCTGCCATCACAGCTATAAATATTGAATTCACTTTCATCCGAAAATAACACTTTCTCCCATAATTCAGTATCTTTCTGCACGTAGTTTTTCGCTAACTGCAGCCGTTTAGCTCTGTTCGTCTTACTAATGTAAGGCTTCTTTCGTGGGACCCGAGCATGGTACCCAGCACGATTGAGAACCCTTCGTACAGTCCATAAATAAACCTGTTCGTGTAAATATTTGTTAACTTGAGCTTTTATGTCAGACGAGCTTTTATGCCAGACGAGCTGGTTTTTGGATTATTTTTAATAGAATTCACCACATACCTCTGCTCCCTGTGTGAGAGCTTCTGCGGACGGCAGCTTCTTTCCTTGCTGGTGAACACTGATTGATCTTGAAATCTTTGTACAACACTTTTAACGGTCGAACAACTTCTTCCCACAATTTTTGCGATATCGGAAAATGTTTTTTCCTTCTGATCTAAGTCTTGTTATAGTTCCCGTTTCTTCAATGGACGTTTCCTTCTTTTTCCGTCCCATCTCACGACACTGTTCCACTGCAGCAGGTCGAACCTTCACTATCTGACCACGGAACTCAATTGAAGCCGCAGAACTGACACGTGTTAGCGGAAAGAGCCCATGCACACTTGTAAACGTCAGGAGGAAGAATAATTTTGTCCAGGCATCCCCAGTGACACATCATAATTTGAGAATTTAGCATGCTTGCTCGTCGATTCTGGAACAGTTGGGCGTAGACGCGTAGGATAACGTTCATTCTTTCATCTGTTGTAATATAAATGTGTATCTATGAGCGGATCATAGGATATTATACACTATATTATTGGAAATTCAAGAGGGCGAATACTTTTGTCCAGCACTGTAGAGACCCGAGTAGCCACAATATTATTTGCCAATTTGTGTGGGAACAACTACTTGGGCATTGTGGCGTTGTAAAAAAAATATGTAATACAATTTGAAAGCCTAGTGTTGTTGCTTCCAGAAAATACCAATCGGGCATAATCTAATGCTCAAATACGAAGTTCTGCTTAAAATGCACTAAAATAAGAAATCGTGGTTCGGCTCCGTGTTTTATGCCACTAGTATATACTGTATTTCTATTTTATTAAGAACACGGACTGCGACTTGTTTGGTAAGTTATTTCCCCTAACTGAGAAAGTGGAATTTGGGCAGAAAAACTGTTCGACCGATAACACATGTTATATGCCCACAAATGGGTTGAACACTTGTAGCATCACATAGCGTCGGGGTTAAGATACCACAGCGCCATTAAAAGGCCTTTATGCCTTTAGTAATATCCATGGCGATTGTATTGCCTAGAGTCAGTGACGTTCATGTGGGGTTGTAAAGCACTGTAGTGTCGCTGGTAACGGCCTGACACGCATCTATCTGATAGGACAGCTTATACCTGGCGACGACTAGCACCTTCGAGAAGGTCGAGAACTGCCACCCTTATGAAATACGTCTCGATGCTGAATTAGGTCATCTACAGAAGTGCATGAGTGGCAAATAATCTAGAAAGGATTGGCACAAATATAAATACAACCCTTTATAAGCTGTTCACGGTACGTTGATCACTTTTGAGGCCCTAGTTATTTTTTCCTTTCAGCCATATTAAATCCTTTAACCACCTTTTTAAATAAATATAGACACGTAAGTAATAAACAAAATGTGTATATTCCGAAGCACTCGGAAATTAACGTCTTAAGCTAAAATAAAATATATTTATTGACAGTTATTCCAAATAACAGGGCTTTCAAAAGTGCTCATTTTACCGTGAATAGCCTATACCACGCCTAAGTGTGTTTCGGAGAATGAATAATGGAGAAATTTGTATAACTTTCAACAACGAGGTCTTGAGAGCCGCTGATGGTGTACCAGTGCCGGAATGAAGGGGCGGGGAAAACGGGAGATTCCCAAGAAAACCCGCCGACCAATGGCATCGTCCGGCACGATTTCCACGCGCGAAAATCCCAGAATGACCGAGTTTCCGGAGAGAATTGTAGACTGTAGTGTCTTGCGAGTGTNGGGGGGGGGGGGGGGGGGGGGGGGGGGGAATTCGGGGTGCTCCCTGACGAGTGTTGCTGTAGTTGTGAATCACCTACGTGTCGTAGTCGAGGTGTGAATAGTTCACTGATACAATTAGTGCATTCCCATCTGCTGAAGAATAGTTGAAAAGCATACTTTTTGTTAATAGGACTACATTAAACAATTTTTAAACTAATAAAATATTTATTAGTGGTCCATTATGTACAATTACTGCAATACAGTGGGTAATGCATTGTGTAAGCCATAGCTCTCTGTGTGTGTGTGTGTGTGTGTATATATATATATATATATATATATAATATATACACACACGCATTCATTCTTTCTTTGTAGAACAGTAAACCAATTAAGAAATTTAATTTAGCTCATTTATTTACGGCCTCCAATCCTTCACGAAACTGGCCACACCCAAGTAGATGTAAAATATACTTGGCAAACGAAACCAATTACATCACCACATAATTACACCCAACTTGTAAACTGTAAAATGTCGAAAAGCCATTACAAACTTGAAACTTATGTTTAAAATCATATCCAAATTTTTAAAATAATTTTACTCTGTAAAATTTAATAAAAAAGAAGCACGCAGGGTGGGTAAAAACTTGTTCAAGATATCACATCCGGGCCAAATCAGAATCTAAAAGTTTGTATGGAAATAACTACGATTCCAGATCACAGGCCGTTTTAGGATTTCGTCCGATCGCGCGTCCCGGAAAAATTTCCCGAAATTAAGTGCGTGATATGTTTGCCCCTCTTTCACAAACCCACTCACACACGCAGGTTCGCTCTAAATGTGCATATTTATTTGCGTCACTTTCTTGTGAACAAAGCCCGTCCAGCCGGAAACAGTATTCATTAGAAAAAAAATTAAAAAGTAAAAAATTATAACTCGATATGACACAAAAATCGAACAATCCAACCAACCGTAAGAGAGTGCAAAATCGAGATGAGAACATTTCGTATGTGGGGAGAAACACACGAGACAGCACCGCATCTACGACACATGGCAAAAAAACCGAACCGTACGCAACGGTGGAAATTACACCACGTATTCTGTGATGTGACAAATTCTAGTTCATTAGTGAACTTACATTTTGGAAACGGCCTTCGAAAAAAAAAAAAAAAAATCTTTGTCTGTAACTTTGTGTATTTTAACGTAAATATTTACTTACGTACATACAATAATATATGCAGTAATCTTACATTAAGAAAAGTAATTCTGTATTGTTGCCGTTTTATTAAAAGCATATTTCTTATATCGTCGGCCTTCAAATTATTTTATTCGCGCTTGTGTTTTATGGTTTTATGCTTATATGTTTTATGTTTTTGTGCTTATGAGTTTTATATTTTTGTTTTTCAGTTTATGCACATTACAGTAGGAATTAGAGATTTAGTAATCTAAGAGAGAAGTGGGACTAAGGGGTTGGTCCCATCTCCCCTTCCATACACAAAAGAGCAGGAGTTTAGACTGCAAAAATTGAGATTAGTCTTGAAACATAGTATATTGTCAATTATAATGTAGTATTAATATAAATACATTTAGTACGGTGATAGAAAACTTTAAAAATTTCTTATTTACTAAATACTGATTTTTATATTCGTGTCATCTCAACGTAACAGGTACTGCAAGATTATTACACCCCCACACAATACATTCAGTTCGCCGCTGACACTGGCCTCGTAGGAAGTTTGTACCTGCGTGTTAAGTTTACTACGTAAGTGAGCAACATGTTTGTTTTCTAAGAATTTCAGCGTCATCTCATCGACGTGTAGATAACAGTCATTGGGACAGAGGTATAGTTGATTATTTATACATATGGCCCGTAGAAAAAAAACAATAGGCATAAAAAATAAACTAATTGGCGCTTTCAAAATTGATTGAATAATTGGCCACGTACCCCCTATCAAAAAAAAAGTTCGTCATCTTAGTTAGGCTGGCATCGTGGTGGCATGTCCTAACTGGGGTGCACTCTAATAAATCAGTAAATTAGAGAACGTACTTTCGCATTTCCCCGGCGAGAGGGCTCTTTCGTACAGNGGGGTGCACTCTAATAAATCAGTAAATTAGAGAACGTACTTTCGCATTTCCCCGGCGAGAGGGCTCTTTCGTACAGTCTCGCTCTCTCGACTTGGGACGATGCTCTTTCGTTTTGGAAACAACATTATGAGCGTTTAAACACTTAAACATTTTAAACGGGGACATATGAGTGCGAGCATAAGCATAGACAATTAAAATAATAGTTGGGAACTACCCTGTACCTCGCTTCAAATTTTAAGACCCTTTTTACAGCTGANAGCATAGACAATTAAAATAATAGTTGGGAACTACCCTGTACCTCGCTTCAAATTTTAAGACCCTTTTTACAGCTGAAATGATTTTACCACCAAATTCTTTTATTGATTTCAATTAACAGTTGTCGCAAATAATCACAAACTAAAATAAAGTGTAGTTAATTAAGCAATATCATTAAATACGATGCCTTAACCATATTTTACCTCACTACCGTCTGAAGTAACCTCACATTACAGGTGTGAAAGAACACGGCGGACGGCAGAAGGCACGAGATCTCGCTCTTTTTCACTCTCTCCGTCAAACTGAGACGACCAGACAGCTTGCTTTGTGTCATCTGCGAGAGAGAGAGAGAGAGAGAGAGAGAGAGAGAGAGAGAGAGCACTATCTGGGCCAATTGAGGCCGTGTCTCAATTTAACGAATACTGTATGAAATTGAGACGACCACACTTTCGTTTCTCTCCGACGTCATGCAGACAGCTGATGCCAAAAAGGCGCCAAATCATGTTAAGCTTAAATCACGGTCATATATATTCGAAGCAATTTATATATGCTCAAAAACCTCACAAATAATTAAAGCACTACCGGAATAATTATTAGTGCATAAAATGCTATTATAATTTTTTTGTTTTATATATGACCGACATATTGCAGCAAAGTGACAAAAAATACGACACATTGTCCGAAATACTTATATATTTTTATAAATGCGTTGCGTCANATGCAGACAGCTGATGCCAAAAAGGCGCCAAATCATGTTAAGCTTAAATCACGGTCATATATATTCGAAGCAATTAATATATGCTCAAAAACCTCACAAATAATTAAAGCACTACCGGAATAACAATTAGTGCATAAAATGCTATTATAATTTTTTTGTTTTATATATGACCGGCATATTGCAGCAAAGTGACAAAAAATACGACACATTGTCCGAAATACTTATATATTTTTATAAATGCGTTGCGTCAAGTTATTTCGTTGACTAAACCAGTTGAAATGATTAACTTGCAGGTAAACTGAAACAATGTAAACAAATATGGCGCGTGGTGAGAGAGTGCGAGAAAGTACCAGCGGGTACACAACTTCATGCTCTATGTCTTTCGCGCTTTCTCTCCGAAGAACTCAGACGACCAAAGAGCGTTCTCTCTGGCGCCATGATGGCGTGTACCACCGCCGCGTTAGTTTAACCTACAAAAATTATATATGGGAATGCGTAATTACCTTGTTTTGAAATAAATGCTGTTTGTTACGATCAGTGTTTGAAGACACGAGGCCAACTGTAACTTTGAATAGAGTTTCACTTTGCTTGTTTCTNTGTAACTTTGAATAGAGTTTCACTTTGCTTGTTTCTACCAGGATTCTCCCGGTGGGTCCGTGAAACCGCCTTCACGCGCGCATCATGCGAGCGTGTGTCGCGGTAATCCGCGGGCGGGGGAGATGGCCGGAGACGGCGGGAAGGGACTTGGAAGGGGTGCATCAGGGCCAGCACAAACACGCGGAGGAATCCCATCTAAGGAGAGAAGGAGGGGCAGAGGCACCCCTCAACCATGAATATTTCATATTCAAACCCCGGGACACATCAGAGGCAAGCTGGTCGCGGAGACCCGCACAGTACCGCCACCGGCTGCGAGGGGAGGAAAAAAAAAAGTACCTTCGACGGTGTGGTGGTCCTGCCTTTTACGAGTTGGGGCTTACCGCCCTGTTATCGACCCCTTTTCACAAGGCTCCACGTCACACACGCCACGTCTCACTCCGTATCGGTGCCTTTTTTAACAAGAAATATTTCCGAAATGCACGTACAACTTTTGTACATACGAAAATGGGGTACGGGACTGTACGCATAACACAACTGACGTAAAGTCAAATTTAAAGTATGCATACATATAACATTTCACTATTGCAATACACTAATCACCCCTGTAAAAAAAATATGTAACAACTAGTAAATTAATGCAAAATATGTGACAACTCCTCAATTTTAGCTGTGGCTAAAGGTTTTTTTTTTATATTGTTGTTAAATATTGCACAAAGAGTGCAGACTGTCATTAAGATTTTCATTCATTTTTTCCCAATTATACCGTTTTTGATAATTACCAGGAAAAATCATAATTGAATATTCTTGTTTCCAAAAATGAGAACCAATGCGCGTACGAAAGTACATATACGTGTGTATGTGTAAATATATTATGTATGTGCAAATTGTGTGTGTGCATGTGTGTGTATATTAATGTATATACAGTAGCTCACATTAATATTCGGCCACCGATGATTATCGCAGTTGTATGGCCTTGTTACTTTAGAAATTAAGATAAACATAAAACATATTGCACAATCATTCTTGTGTGGTTAAATGACATGCAATAGTAGCCAATAACTGAAATGAGCAGTGTAATTTAATGAAACACAATATTTTGTCCTCGGGTGCTTCATAACTACGCCACTTTAATATTCGGCCAGTTGTGGTGGACGCGTGGCACAGGCACGATGCACATTGCGTTCGTACCTCGTTTCATTCCCTGCACGCTCTCTGCGCTGAGAGGTTGTATTGGTTAGCTCTGGTGGCTGCGTCAGTCAGGCAAATGGGACGTAGGACACGAATACAACGTTTGAACAGCGGCAGCTGGTCATTTTTCATCATGCAAAAAAGAAATCTCAACGATAAATTGCGGAGCATCTAATCTGCCGAGGTCCACTGTCGGAGACATCATAAGAAGGTTTCAGAAGGAAGACAGAATAGATTCGGTACCTCAAAAACGATAGCCAAAGAAACTAAGCGAGAGAGGAGAACGTCTAGTAATCAGGAAAATAAAGGAAGGTCCGAAAATTAGTGCTTGCATACTTACAACGTANGCCAAAGAAACTAAGCGAGGGAGAATAACGACTAGCAATCGGGAAATAAAGAAAGGTCCGAAAATTAGTGCTTGCATACTTACAACGAAATTACTCAATGAATGCGGAAAGAACGTATATTCGGAAACCATACGACGAGTTATCAGAAGAGCAGGATATAATAGCAGGATATCTAGAAAGAAGCCCTTCATTAATGAGGCAAATAAAAGTAACGACTTACGTTCGCAAAAGACCACGCTGACAAAGATGAAAATTGGTGGAATTATGTTATTTTTGCTGATGAGACGAAATTGAATGTGTGTGGTTCAGATCGCAGGGTAACAGTATGGCGCAAGCCAAATCAGGAGCTAAAACCTGGGAACATACAACCTACTGTGAAACACAGTGGAGGTAGTATTATGATCTGGGGCTGTATATCTACAGCAGGTGCTGGAGATGCTGTACGTGTCGATGGAAGAATGAAAAAGGAAGACCATCTCAACACCCTGACAGCAAATCTACACAAGAGGGATGATAATCTGGGCATTAGGAAAACTTTTAAGATCTACCAAGATAATGACCCAAAACAAAAGTCATACATTGTCAAGAGCTGGCTTTTGTATAACTGTCCCAAAGTCATTAACACACCTCCTCTATCAACCAACCTGAATCCCATAGAAAATCTGTGGGATGAACTTAAAAGAAGACTGCGTACTACAACAATTACGTCCACAAAAGAATTAGACAAAGGTTCAAGGAATGATGGAGTAAGATTAGCTCCGAATGTACCAGGAATATAATTGCTAATATGCCACAACGCCTGCGAGAAGTAATTAAACAGAATGGCCATGCTACCAGGTACTAAAAAACTGTATGTTTAGTTTTCAAAGAGGATTATGTTTGTGTTTGAATGATGATGGCCGAATATTAAAGTGGCGTACTTATGCAGCATGGGATGACAAAATCATATTGTTTGTTAAGTTGCATTGCTCATTTCCGTTATTGGCTACCGCTATTTTTCATTTAAAGCACACAAGAATGATTGTGCATTATGATTTAGGTTTATCTTCATTACTAATGTAATATAAGGCCATGAAACTGCGATAATCATAGGTGGCCGAATATTAATGTGAGCTACTGTATATGTTATTCACGGTAAAGTGAGCACTTTTGAAAGACCTCTCATTTGGAACAATGGTCAATAAATATATTTTATTTTAGCCTTAGACGTCAACTTCCGAGTGCGGTGGAACATACACACTGTGTTTATTACTTACATGGCGATATTTATTTCAAAATGTAGTTATAGGATAAAAAATAGCTGAAAGTAAAAATTAACTAGAGTTTCAAAAGTGCTCAGTTTACCGTAAACAGCAGTCAAGTTTGTGGACGCATACACTCAGAGCGCCAGTTAGTCCACGAACTTACCGACTAGGAGAGAGAGAGATGTAGATGTAGATGTAGATGTAGATGTAGATATATATATATATAGAGAGAGAGAGTGTGTGTGTATGTAAGTATGTATGAATGTTATGTATATATGTATATGTACGCACGTACGCATATACACTATGTGATCAAAAGTATCTGGACACCCCGCGAAACGTGTATTTAACATAGAGGGCGAAACAGTACTGCCATCCACGAGTGGAACACATTGGCATCGATCGCAATAGTTAGCAGGCAGAGCGAGACAGTAGAATGGCACTATCTGAGGGACTCACGGACTTCCAACTTGGTCAGGTGGTCGGGTGCTACTTGTGTAAGAAGTGCGCGAAATTTCCACACTCCTGAATATCTCTAGGTCCACTGTTTCCGATGTTATAGTGAAGTGGAAACGTGAAGTTACACGTGTGTGCACCTCAAAAGGCGTGCAGGTCGACCTACCACGTCGACCGCCCCACACATTGCCGCGGGCTCTCCCAACACTTGGACGCTTATTCCCGGGAATACGCAATTTCCCACAAATAAATTCTGTAACAGTGTTATTACACGCGGTACAAGCGCATGGATTAATACAGATGTCGCAGTGTACTTTTCTCATTCCCTAAAAGAAACTTCACAGGAAGGCCTTAAAAATGCTACTTTTGACAATTTTCACTATTTTTTCCCCTCTTCGAATATATTTAATAGAATGAAAGTAAGAGTGGCGGCTGTAGATAACAGTTTTATACCTCTCCTGGGAAAACGTCGTATTCCATAAACATTTATTTACTGAGAGAGGCNTTCTCATTCCCTAAAAGAAACTTCACAGGAAGGCCTTAAAAATGCTACTTTTGACAATTTTCACTATTTTTTCCCCTCTTCGAATATATTTAATAGAATAAAAGTAAGAGTGGCGGCTGTAGATAACAGTTTTATACCTCTCCTGGGAAAACGTCGTATTCCATAAACTCGCTAAAACTGATTTTACAGAATGAATTTTACTAGGGAGTCCCTAGAGGCCGCGATGGTGCAGTGGTTAGACTACTCGCCTCCCACAAAGGTGAATTGGGTTCGATTCCCGGCGGGGTCGCTCCCTGAATTTTCACACGTGGGAATCGTGCCGGACGATGCCGCTGGTCGGCGGGTTTTCTCGGGCATCTCCCGTTTCCTCCACCCTTGATTCCGGCGCCGCTCCATGCTCAACTTCGATTCACCCTCATGGCTCTCGAGACCTTGGTGTTAAGGCTCCCGCCCGCCTGGGGCTTGAAATGCGTTGCAGAGTGTTTGAAATACTCGTTCTACGAAACTATTACATGTGCGTCCAGTGTGCTAATCTACGAAAGTAACACACTTCAGACGAGGGCTGTCCAGCGCTTTCAAGACGTCACGTACATTTGAAACGCCATTTCAGAGTACTCCAAAATTGCTAAAAACTGCTTTTTCAAAGTGCTGTGTTCCCACATATACACATCAGGTACATACAAAACTACTAAAGGGCCCTGCATTCAACCTTCCTACAAACTTTCCACCCTTTTTAATAATAATAGGGTCACCACTGAAAGTCCCGTAGGTACACGCAGTGTGACGAGAACACTGCGCGCCAGTTAGTCTTGCGCGTAGCGGAGATGGCGCACTTGTTGCGCATGGTAGTGTCGCCCTTATCGCTCCCGTACTTCTCGACCTCAAACGCGGAAAAAAAAACTCTAGGTAGGCAGAAGCCCACCTAGCGTGTCTATAAGTCAGTTCACGACTGGAAGAGACTTTCTTGAAACCCTGCTAAAGATCTACTTTCAAGCCCATTTCGTATCCTCCCGCCAAAGGTAAACAAACATTGCCATGTGACTGCCATGTGGCAATGTTTACATGCAATGTTTACATTCCACTGTGTGTGTGTGTGTGTGTGTGTAACATGTGTTCGTGCATGCACGTACCCATTATAAAAGTCATGTATATATTATTAATGGATATTCCACAAGCGTAAAGTTTTTAATCTTGAGAATTTCACACAAAAGAATATGCGATGCCAGCGAAAAACATTTTATTCTATAAACCCAAAATGCGAGTTTTTTGATGAATCGATAGTAGTTGTCTATTTACAATCGATTGTTAGTGACTTTCGATAAATTCCTGTACATCGAAGGCAAGATCATCAGTATTGATTGAAATTGCTAAAGACGTTAAAATGGCGTGGTGGTTGAGTCGGATGTTTCGCGCAATTGTAAAACGTTATTTAAAAATGGTTGTGACGGTTTTCGACAGGACGGCAGAGTTTGCGAGTGAAGGATTCTACGTCTTCGACAATGTGAAAACAATTCTTATGTGCAAATACTGCAACGTTAGAATAGAGTGGCAAAGGAAAGATACGTGCACGAAACACATAAAAAAGTACAACGTTAGAGTGAGCACAAATTAAAATCATACGTTAATAAAAACCAAATAATAAAGAGCGGATATTAGTAAAACAAGACAAATAAATGAATTATTATAGGTTAAACAAGATAATCGCACAAATTCTCTGGCACGTGTGTTAACAACAGAAGGAACGAAGGTTAGTAAACAAATGGCCACGTTACTTTCACCTTGAGCGTGATCATGTGACTATGCAAGAAACGTTGAAATCTAAATATGTTAGCATCACGTCATTAATAATTGGCAAAATAAGATATAAGTATTTTCGACAACCATTTGTAAGCGATAAATTATCAATTACGTTAAAACTTTGGAACTATTTCCTCTCTTTGTGCTGGCAACCTAACGGCATAACTGTATCCACGCTCGCCGCTGTTTGTAATGCTATATGCATGTCGCTGACGGCTAGGGTGGTTTTTCAAAGGTTGATTTTCAAAAGTTTCTTCCAGTCGTGAACCGACTGTAGTTCAGACACGGCGAAATCCGCGCGTTTCCAAACCCGCGCGGAGCATATTTACATTGGCGTCCTCATGTTCGTTCAGACCTGACCGCGCGGATTGTCAAAACGCGTGGCAGCCGCCACTCGACCGCCGGAAAATAGATCCGCGCGGCGCCCGCGCGGATCTATTACTGTGGCGTGCCTAGAGGGCGTCCAGATGCTTGCGGAGGCCGCGCGGTTCGGATGTATGACGCCCAAATCTCTCCAGCCTTCTTTTCAGCTAGTTCGCTTTTGAGCCTCAAATACGCAAAACAGCTCCCTTGGGGACGGGGACGCCTCCAAGTCACCAATCTGCAGTAGTTAGAACGCTAGGTTACAACGCTGGAGGTCCTGAATTCGAATTGCGGGTGAGACACTGATGCTGTAACATTCGCTGCGTAAGGTTCTCCACACCCCCCCCCCCTCCTTATATTCCTTTGAGTACGTGTGTCTTTTTTCCATATCAACTGGAAACGCAGCCCCCTAACACGTGACTCAAGTCGAAGTAATTGGCGTGACTCAGAGGAGAGAAAAAAAAACATCCCTTGTCAAGGGCTGTCATCCTTGATCTACGAACACCAAAAAGACCACAGAAGCGAATGTCTGACGTTTCTATGGGGATGTGGAACGAATATGTCCATTCGCGACTACGTTAGAACACGAGCAAAAACTAGAGGTTTATATACAAAACACCGACTCAACAAACTTTGGCTGCGGTAAAAGCCTCTGAAGCTGCGTCTGAACCGCTTGTTTATTGTAAATACTATTAAGAGTAATCACTGCCTATTAACAACGTGTCTCTTGTTTGTTTATTTATAGTACATAAGCTCCATAAAATCCCGAGTGTAGCCCTGACTGAAATGGGGATGTAGGGCACGTCAATGGTATACATAATATATTTACAAAGCTAAGCTTAAAAGCATTATACATTAGACACTGAAGAACAATTACAAATCAAGAGCAAATACAAGGTATTATCCATAACATAATGTAACGCTTGCAAGTAGGCAAAGTACGGAAGACTTATAGTATACAGTTAATTTACAGTGGTGCAACAGAACAATTTCAAATAAAGCATCAAAGACAGATACAAGGTATTATACAATAATATAACACAACACTTCAAAGTAGAAAAAGTATCTAAGACAAATATAGTATAGAGTTAACATCAAACTGGGATCAAACACAACATTATCAATGATACACATATAACAATGAGTTGAGTGGTTTGGCTTAAGATTTATAAAAATACATAATTTATCATAATCCACATTTATTCAATTCCATATTTAAAAATTCTTCTAGTGAATAAAAGGGGTGCTTCTATAATAGTTTTCTTAGTTTAAACTTAAAAAATTTTGGATTATTGAGACTAAGATTTTTTTAAGTCTGACTGTATTTTATTAAAAAAGAAAATGCATGAATAGTAAATTCCTTCTGAAAAATTTGAAAGTATGTGAAAATTTTGGGTCCTTCTCGTACATTGACAGTGTAGTGAACTATTTTGAGGAAAACTATTATTATTTTTGTAGACAAACACTGAGGAAGAATACATGTATTGGATATGTAACCTGCAAAGCCTATAGTTGTCACCAATTTATTTTGAGGTTTCCAGCAACAGAATATTATGTCACCTTGTGCTATTACCATTAATGCCACAATTNTACACATATAACAATGAGTTGAGTGGTTTGGCTTAAGATTTATAAAAATACATAATTTATCATAATCCACATTTAATCAATTCCATATTTAAAAATTATTCTAGTGAATAAAAAGGGTGCTTCTATAATAGTTTTCTTAGTTTAAACTTAAAAAAATTTTGGATTATTAAGACTAAGATTTTTTTAAGTCTGACTGTATTTTATTAAAAAAGAAAATGCATGAATAGTACGCTCCCTTCTGAAAAATTTGAAAGTATGTGAAAATTTTGGGTCCTTCTCGTACATTGATAGTGTAGTGGACTATTTTGAGGAAAAATATTATTATTTTTTGTAGACAAACACTGAGGAAGAATATATGTATTGGATATGTAACCCGCAAAGCCTATAGCTGTCACCAATTTATTTTGAGGTTTCCAGCAACAGAATATTATGTCACCTTGTGCTATTACCATTAATGCCACAATTTTATATTAATTCATGTCTCACTTCCAAACAAAGATTTTCAATACAGTATTTGGCACGGGCAGCACGCACAACCCTTTGATATCATTTAACTGAGACAATCGGGGAGCGACAACTGCTAAGGCAAATGCCTCATGTTGAAATGTTGCTGATAAATGCTTTAATTTACACTAACTCTCAAACAAGAGCAAATTTTGTTTCCAAGCATGGAAACTCACGAATGCTGGACAAATTACGACTGTCATCAAACATGGTTGCCATTGAATAGAAACATTTAATTTCCCTGACTTTCCCAGATTTCCAGATGAAAATGGGAGAAATTTCCAACCTTTTTAAGCATAGATAAAAAAATATTTTAACAAAAAAAACACTGCTTTGTAAAATGTGATTAAAATTAAACGTGCATAACTTACTGCACCTGAAAATAGTATTGAGCCTAAGGAGTACAATTCTTGACTTGCAAAGCAATTTTTCTCACGCACAATTTTTTTTTAGTACCCAATAGTTTTTAAACAAATTTATTGGGCTGTTAATGAGGATGTTGTGGGTGTACAGAAAATCTATTACCTTAAAGTGTATAGCAGGTTTAAATTTTCAGGAACAATCATCAATTTCCCTAACTTTTCCAGATTTTCCCTAACCATTTTCAAATTTTCCAGGCCTCTAGCAGCCCTGTCAAACTCCCATCACTAAAACAAAAAAAGTGCAGCCAGCAGTAAGAAATTACCAATACCTTTATGATACTAAAATACTATTTTCTCCACATGGTAAGGCACCCTCGGCCCAAGCTGTTTGGAAGAAAAAAAGCACACAAGAAATTTAGGGTTGGCCTTTCCACAGTTTAGCCCATGCAGGAGTTGCATATCTACAACTTCTGGTCATGAAAAATATTCCACAATATCGTTATAAAACATGCACCTCCAGCAACATAAAAGTGGTCAATGCTCAGCACTTCTATGACATATATATTCTGGTGGTACATTGGCCATACTACCCACACCCTTGGGTGTGTGTTCTCAAAGTGCGTGACTTTGAAATTGTNATATTCTGGTGGTACATTGGCCATACTACCCACACCCTTGGGTGTGTGTTCTCAAAGTGCGTGACTTTGAAATTGTTGAAAGCTGCTTGTCATTTTATGAGGGTGTTCCAACAAGGTGACTTTTTAACGGTGACATGCAGAGTAGGTCCAAAAATGAAGTATCCATTTTTTGAAATCCTGTTTGTATTGATAATATTTGTAATTAAATGTCCTTTACCCATTATTTTCAGCATGTGCATTATTCACATTGTGACACATATCCCAATCTGTCCACAGTGACACGAAAGATGTTTTAGATCATTGCTGGTGTTTATATATATATATATATATTGTGACAGCAGCTTTCGATGATCCATCGGTGTACAGAAGTGTCCGTTGAACACATGTCCTTTGATAAAAATCGCCACACAGAAAAGTCTATAGGTATGAGGTCTGGAGAATCCAAGGCCGACTTCAGAGGTCTCCCATACTCAAACCATCCCCCAAGAATGACAGCACTCAGAAACATGTTGACATCAACAACAAAATGGCATGCTACCCCATCTTGGTGGAAGTAAACTATGTTTGCACAAACATTTTGGAACATTCAATGCCAGTAACCAACGTCACAATGATTTTAGACTCCATATAGTATTTGACAACCTGATGACTTTAATGCTCTCTTACAAGACCATTTCTACTTCTGCTGCGACCATTGCAGTGTGCTTAAACATGTTCACCGATGTGAGAAACATTTATTCCATAGGTCCAGGTTTGTGGAATCAACAATGAAAAATTCTGTCTCAGTATTATCAAATGATGAGCCTTTCACCTTCTCTAGTATGCTGGGCATCATGCATATTCAGTTACCCTCAACAAAAGAGCACAGGTTTTGCTGTTGTCATTGCAAATTCATAGACTTCAGACAGCAACTACACACACAATGTACTAGCAATGCACTCCCACATGCATCATGCCCGTAACTGCCCTATTTCTACAAAACTGATAATTTATGGACATTCTGTATAATAAAACTGTGAAACAAATATTAATAGTTTTTTGAGTGCAATATAATAAATGGCAAAATTAATTTGGCAAAATTTCTTTTACAAGAGTATGGCTACCATTATTTGTTAGCACTGCTGATTCTCCATGCACAATAGTGCCTTACCAACAAATGAAATTCCATCCATTTGCAATTATTTTAGATTGATTACAAACTGAAGCAATTCCCAGCAACACTTGAACATGGATATACCTCCACTAGGAATGCTGCTCATCTGATTGTAGCAATCATACAACATGCATGTTCCCATATAACCCAAAACGTTATTCTAATTAAACTTAAAACTTTTTGAAGTCCTTGAAAACGGTGGGGTATGGGTAAACATTGGGCAAATTTTTTTTGTTAATCTTTACATGCATATTAATAATCCATTATTTAATGCCCTACAAAAACTGTGAAAAATAAAGATGGCAACAGACATAATTTCCTTGAAATAAATTCTGATAACAGTGCAATGACAGAACAGTCTTACTCATTGGACATCACACACACTCTTCTAATATGCTGTTTTTGAACAAATTGTAATAACACTGCATTTACAAAGTATTACAATTGGAAAATTACTTTTAAAAACCATGTGAACAAATAAAACTACAATTTCCTAAATGCCCACAGAAACATGTTGTGACATTATCACTACATGGTATAAAAGGAAGTCCATGGCACGCATCCGTCTGTCTGTATGACTGCGCTTATCTCGAGAACCACTGAATGGATTTAGATGCGGTTTTCACAGTTATGATCTGCATTTATCGAGGAAGGTTTGTGTGTATTAAAAATTGTCTTAGCACTTATAGGAGCTGAGTATTAACAGTATTAGTGAATCAAGTCTGGACAAAAGTTTGCCGCCAGCATGCTCTCGTGGAATACACTGCCTAATCCTTTAGATATATAACAAAATCATTTTCAAAAGAATTGTGTAAAATTAAATGATCTACAAATAAGTTAGCGGTAGACTATATCTATCTTTAATAGATAAGTAGTAATAACCGTATTTACAATTTAAATTACANACAAATAAGTTAGCGGTAGACTATATCTATCTTTAATAGATAAGTAGTAATAACCGTATTTACAATTTAAATTACACAGTAAAAATAAACGTAAAATTCACTGTCTTTTCTAACCATAAAGAACTTAATCTTTATCAAAATTAATTAACTCANCAGTAAAAATAAACGTAAAATTCACTGTCTTTTCTAACCATAAAGAACTTAATCTTTATCAAAATTAATTAACTCATAATTAAAACTGTTTAATACAGATAAGAAATGTCCTTTACAGCATACAATTATCGCCAATACTTTTAAAGTTATGAAAAGTTTTGTGAAAAAGTAATTTATAAAATTGAGACATGTGAGCACGGACCTATACGCGGGCGGGGGCGGCGGCNAAAGTAATTTATAAAATTGAGACATGTGAGCACGGACCTATACGCGGGCGGGGGCGGCGGCACGGGGTGTGGCTGATGAAGTCAATGCATCATTAAAAAGATTGTATCTTTGGCCCAACGTAACAAAACTAGCACTCAAAACAAACATGAGAGCACTTATGTCTTCAGAAGATAACAGCATGTTTGCTGACATGCTACTGAAAGTTTGAAATGGAGAGCTTCCAATAGATTGTGGAAAAATTTCTATCAATAGTGATATATGTGTTTTAGTCACCGACCACCAACAAGTGATAGATAACGTATACTCTGAAATACACGACCTTTCAAATAAGACACTATTGTGGTTCAAAGAAAGAGCGATATTATCGCCTACTAAAGAACAAGTCGAAAAAATTAATGAATTAGTGCTTGCAAAATTCAATGCGCAAACACAAGTCTATTACTCAGTAGATACAGTACTCGACAGTGAAGAAGCTGTGCGCTATCCCACAGAATTTCTTAATTCATTGAATCCTTCTGGCATGCGACCACACAAACTGATTTTAAAAGTTGGAGCTCCCATAATTTTATTGTGAAATATAAATACACCAAAATTATGCAACGGGACTCGATTACAAATAAAAAGTTTAAAAAGTTCTCTCATTGAAGGTACTATTCTAACTGGCAGCGGTACTGGAGAAACTGTTTTAATACCTAGAATACCAATGATTCCCTCGGATTTGCCTTTTAATTTTAAAAGAGTCCAATTTCCAATAACAGTTTGATTTGGTATGACCATAAGTAAGGCACAGGGTCAAACATTTAATGTGGCTGGAGTGGATTTGAGTGGAGCAGGTTTTTCACACGGACAACTATAAGTAGCCCTTTTGCGTGTCACATCAAACAGAAATCTTTTTGTACTGTCTGTCTGAGGCAAAATGATTAATGTTGTATACAAAGAAATTTTCTAACCACTATCACATAATATTGTTCTATTAGAGATGTATGTATGAATGTGGATAAAGCGAAGGAGGAAGGTATGTCAGGATCGTGTTAACTGGAGATCCATATTCTCTACCTACCCCTCTGGGAGACAGAGAGAGAGGTAGGTAGGTAGTGGGGGGAGGGGGGATTTGTGTGTGTGTGTGTGTGTGTGTGTGTGTGTGTGTGCACGCCCGCACGCATGTGCATGTGTATGTATGTTATATATGATAGTAGTTTACTAATTTACCATCATATATAATATTGTAATTGTCTTTTACCAATTTATTTATTAGTGTATCACTGTAAAAACTAAATTGTACCTGGGCGAAGCCGGGCCCGGGGCCGGTTCGCTAGTAAGTCATATATGAGTTTGCCAGTCGCATTCGTTACCACTGGCCTGATGCATGTTTTATTGTGAGAAAGTGGTTTATCCTCGTGTGACTATGGCTACATAAAGTGTTGTTTTTAACTGAAAATAACTTTATCAGCATCAATTTTATACAATAAACTTAATCACAAATGTGTTCCTGTAACTTTCAACCATACAAATTAAGTATGGTTGTTGCCTATTACACATTATCCAGACACTCAGTTGTTCAATCTTAGAATATTAACAGGAAATACGTGGTTTAGGAACAAAGTCGCGCTTCAAAATCACGTCCGACCACAGGTAATATATACATTTTCAACTTTTTTCTTTGTGATAAATTTGCAGTAAAAGTTTCTTATCAAATATTTATATCCATCTTGTATACAATGTAAAGAATATAAGCACTGTTCCACAAGTCGAAGAAACTTCTTGAGAATAACAGAGAAAACTTACCGGCCATTCAGGGCAGTGTAAGAAGTGGGCAGTCAATAAATGACGATGAGTTGGTTGTGCTAATGATAAATGCTTGATTTTATACTTAAATGCCATAAATTACATACGTTTTATTAAATGTAAGTACATATAACCTCCCTTCAATAAAGGGCCTTGATATACTCAGCATGCAATATTTGTGTTAGAAAGAGGCAGAGTAGAAAGAAGTGCAAATTAACAAAATAAAATATCTGGTCATAAAAATGTAGTTAGTGAGCAAGCAGTGCATCATCAGTAAGACATCAGCACCCACAAAACAAATTAAAATTTACAAAAATCAATAAAACCATTTATATATAATAAGAATGCAATAAAAAAAGATGACCAGTAAAATAAAACCAGAAAAGCTTAAATTAAATATTAAGNTACTCAGCATGCAATATTTGTGTTAGAAAGAGGCAGAGTAGAAAGAAGTGCAAATTAACAAAATAAAATATCTGGACATAAAAATGTAGTTAGTGAGCAAGCAGTGCATCATCAGTAAGACATCAGCACCCACAAAACAAATTAAAATTTACAAAAATCAATAAAACCATTTTATATATAATAAGAATGCAATAAAAAAAGATGACCAGTAAAATAAAACCAGAAAAGCTTAAATTAAATATTAAGNTTTATATATAATAAGAATGCAATAAAAAAAGATGACCAGTAAAATAAAACCAGAAAAGCTTAAATTAAATATTAAGACATGTTCACAAGCACACGAGATTAGTGCTGAAGGTGGAATAGGAATAATTTCCACAGGAGCAAGGCAGCAGTTGCACTATGCTAAGTGAAGAGGCTAATATGAGAAACCAGCAAGAAGCACGGGCCCACCACATCCAGTTATAAAAATATGCATACTATTTCTAACTACACACCTGCATCTGGTGAAAGCCATTCCAAATTATAGAAAAGGGTTACACTTTCTGTAGGAACATCGCACAACTTGCAGGTTGTAATGGCTAAGAATATGAATTAAGAATCAAATGCCAATTTGCCTACACCTCGGTATGCTGCATGAGCAGCCAAACTGTGCTGTAACGAGCACAGTACTACGAACTCCTTACTGACATTCGACACTACAATGAAAAACCTCATTATTAGGATCAGGGCCACAGCACCTCACCCTTTAAAATATAATTGTCAGGAGTGTTAACGTAAAATACCTGGACAACTGAGGGATAAATGTTTGACCCCACCAGGCAATGTGACTGAAGAACCAAGAAAGACAATAATTCCAGTGAGGAAACTTTGAAACAGCAATTCTGATGCGGCTGCGGTGGCTGAGATGTTAGCCTGCTCACCTCCCATCAAGGTGAATCGGGTTCAATCCCCGGTCGGGTCACCGAATCTTCGCATGTGGGAATCGTGCCGGACGATGACGCTGGTCGGCGGGTTTTCTCGGGGATCTCCCGTTTCCCCACCCCGTCATTTCAACGCTGCTCCATACTCACCTCAATCACCCTCATCGGTTCTCAAGACCTCGCTTTTAAGAGCAGCCCAAATCTCTTACCCTAACCAGCCGAATCCCTTATATCTACAAAAATAAGAAATGCTTTCAATAATTTGCAGGTGGCTTCTGTAAGTGTCTCTTGCCCATCGTTACTGGTGATGCCACACCAACTGCACTGAGTGTAGATAAAGTATAATGAGCTTGGAGAGTACATGATGATAATATTGCCAACATTGATTGCAACTTTTCTTGGAACTGGATGTATTTTGAAGACAGGGATACTGTAATGGTGCTTAACTGAGATTGCTATGACAGGCTACAGACACTTTGGAACTATACAGTAATAGAATCTTTCACTGCAGCCCATTATTCTCTTGTCAGTCTAAAGAAAGCTATGAAAGGAAAAAAAGTTACAAGCTGGGGTCGAAGAACAGAAGTAATAACTAGGAAATATATTGGTAACGAGAACATTCATCTTAACAAACCGACAGTTTGTCAGACAGGATAAACTTGCCGCAATGGATAATAATACTTGAAAGCAACTAATATGACTGAAATTTGCACGTAAATACAACAAATGTTTCTGATGCAAACAGAGTTCCAAGATGAGAACATTCATAAAGCAACGTACTAATCTACTGGAAGAGCTTTACTGGAGGACTTAAAGAAATACATAAGCCTANTGAGAACATTCATAAAGCAACGTACTAATCTACTGGAAGAGCTTTACTGGAGGACTTAAAGAAATACATAAGCCTTATCATCAAGATAAAGCAGAATCTAAATCACTGCACACTAATTACAATACTGCTTCTTTTGGAGTAACTGAGAAAGAAAAAACAAGTAGTGCATTATCATTCCAGTAAGATAGCAAACAGCTAACCTACATATAGCTTTAAATGAAATTTTGTGTGGATCTGCATCCAATTTCTGAGATAACGAAAAAACTTTATTCTGCAATAACAATTGATAACTTATTGCAGGAAATCGAGAGAACAAACATAGATGTCTGTCTCACAAAGAGCACTGCGACTATTCTCTTTCACAGACTTCATATTTCAACGTTGGATGATAGTTCTCCCACTAAAATTCTATGAAGTTTAAGTAAATGAGATATTGTAGGCATTACATTCGAGGAGCACTCAACATGTTTTGATGACATTTTCCAAACATTGCCATTAACTTAAAACTCATTTTCAAGCTGTATTATTTGTTTCATGAGCCAGTTGACTTTATTGGGCATGTTGTATTGGTAATATGGAGGATTTACCCTGAAAAGTCAGGAGTAATAAAGCACTAACCGATTCATGGACTACAGAGCACAGAACTACAAGGGCTTATGAAAGTCATATTACTCGTTCACACATTGTTGTGTCATAATAGTACAAAATGAGAAAAAATACAAAAATTCATAACAGATACCAGTAAATTCATAATGCGAAAACTAATTCTGCAAGAATTAAAGAACTCCATTTTGCTTATTGTTGCTTGTTGCAGACTAGAATGTGCTGTTGCATGTTCAGGATGGAAATAATGTTAATATCATAGCAAAATACTGTACATACCATACCGGAAAGAATTACCTTGTGGAAGGAAGGAAACTGACAGCTATTGCTTCTCAGAATTGGTTTCAGAGAACCTTAGATTTCTACCAAAACCTCATAGGGGTTCCAATCCCCAATAAAATCTAAAAAGCGCTAAAAAATAGTTATTACAAAAACTTTTAATTCATATAACAGTGAAACCAGCTTTCAATGTCTATCAACATGTACCACGCACTNTAGAGTAATAGAGCACTAACCAATTCATGGACTACAGAGCACAGAACTATGAGGGCTTATGAAAGTCATATTACTGGTTCACACATAGTTGTATCATAATAGTACAAAATTAGAAGAAATACAAAAGATTCATAACAGATACCAGTAAATTCATGATGCGAAAACTAATTCTGCAAGAATTAAAGAAGTCTATTTTGCTTATTGTTTTGACCTCCCTAACAGCAATGGCAAGTTAGTCTTGGACAGACTAGAATGTGCTGTTACATGTTCAGGATGGAAATAATGTTAATATCACAGCAAAATACTGCACATACCACACCTGAAAGAAAATTTGTGGAAGAAAGAAAGCTGAAGACTACTGCTTCTCAGAATTGGTTTCAGAGAAACTTAGATTTCTACCAAAACCTCATAGGGGTTCCAATCCCCAAATAAAATTTTAAAAGCGCTAATAATAGTTATTACAAAAACTTTTAATTCATATAACAGTGAAACCAGCTTTCAATGTCTATCAACATGTACCACGCACTCCATTAAATTTTCTATCAACATCTTGACAATTAACATCCACTACCCACTTATGTTAGTTTAGTTCAGTG
This sequence comes from Clitarchus hookeri, assembly GCA_002778355.1. Classification (NCBI taxonomy): domain Eukaryota; kingdom Metazoa; phylum Arthropoda; class Insecta; order Phasmatodea; family Phasmatidae; genus Clitarchus; species Clitarchus hookeri. The sequence goes on from NQII01001701.1 coordinate 286,356, forward strand.
CAATTTCACGTTAATCTCGGTATTCATTGTTTCAATTGTGACTTGTTCTTGTGGTTCCGTAACTCTTGTAGTGCTCTACATCTCTAGAACTCATATTTTGATAAATAATACTTTCAAGTGTTAGTGTCACAGAACTGTCTCCACAGCAGATATTCCAGGGAACCATTATTGATATCATTATGTAATTACTGGCTTAAATGCAAAAAAAAATCATTACTGTGCATTGTACAATATATGCCAATAACTCAAAAACTTTCAGAAATTTGCTTAAAAACTCCTAACTGTTCGCAAACCAATCAATAACAGACCGTACTTTATGGCACGCAGTTATCATATCTGAACTAATCTTCTACCATAGACAACAAGCAGCCAATCAAAATGTCTTCACAGCTTTCTGGCTTTAAAATGCCCTATAGTATTAGGAGAAGACCAAGTCCCTTCTATGAAAAACACCCCCGACACTGTCACCCCAACTCTACCGAATTTCACCATGGGCACTATACAGGCTGGCACACAGTGTTCACCTGGCATTCGCACATACCCAAACCCACCCGTCCAGATTGGCGCACGGTATTGCGTGAATCATCACTCAAAATCACGTCTCCAGTTGTCCCTATTCCAGTGGAGACACACTTTACACCACCAAATGCGGCACTTCAAATTTACGTATGAAATGTGTGGTTTACGGGTAGGGAGGGGCCTGAGTGTTGAACCCCAATCTTCATAACTCCCAATGCACAGTTTCAGCTAAAGTATTTGTGCATAATTTAGTATTGACACCCAATTCTCTGATCACATTTGGAGCTACAATTCCTGGCAGCAAACAACAGCATTAAAATTTAATTTGCTCTGATAACATTTTTGTTATCCACTATGGTTACCTCTTTGTACTTCTCTTTGTGTGAATTCTGCATAAATCAGACATAGTAAAAAACCTTTTTAGAACAAATAGGTAGCCAGCAGTGTTTTACAAGAATGAGTTCATAGAGAAACATTGCAGCTAACTTCAACTTCAGTGTCAAGGTTTTGTTCGACTGAAAGCGTATTTCATATAGGTTTTGTTTTTGACGTAAATTATAAGTTGAACGTTTGTTAAAGTATGAAGCTAAAAATTCTTCTAAAACACATGTGTCTATATTTTGTGGAGAAAGTTTTTTTTCTGAAAGAGTTTATGAGAACGGCATGCTATTTGTCATTTTTTTTTACTATACTAGACCAAAATGAAAATGTGACAATGTCATCCTGTATTCAAATACATAAATAGGGTTGCAGTTTGCAGTTTCTTTTTCTGCAGTACTTGTTACACAGTCATGACGCTAGCTGCATAATCAGCGGCACTGCGGAATTCATGGATGATGGTATAACACTGTTGGTTTCAAATGTTCATCAATAAGTGCATCCAAGAACTCATTTCAATTTACATACCACGAACAAAATTACTTTATGGCATGAATGTAAAATTGTAATTCATTTTCCCAACTATATTTTCTGATCTCCATAAATATACGATTGGTAACTGAATGACTGATTATTGTTTTCTCTATCTAAAGCGTGATTACTGAAACATAAAGTTTAACACTTTAACACCAAATGGCTGGTTTTTTTTATACCACTCTCAAAAAGGAACCATAAAAAAATTAGGTTTCTTTGCAGGTAAACTTGAACAAAATACTTTCTTTTAAAAAAGGGAGTCACACTTTCTTTGTTCACGCTTGTACAGTACATCTTTTCTGATTATGAATCTGATACTGTCAATTACTTAAAAATTTCCTTAGATGGCTTGTAAAGTCTCATTATAGATCACTATATATTGTCACACGAGCAAAAATATTTACCTTAAAATTTCTTGAAGAAGCTAAACTGACCCTATATTCTTTTGAAAATAATAATAAAACAATTATTTACATTAATGTAAAGGGGTCGTTTTTTTGTTTAAAGACTTCAAGTAGCAAAGTCTAATTGGTCTCACTTGTTTCATAATGAATGTTGTCTCATACTATATAGTATATACTAACTGAATGTTAGATCAAATTAATGTGTGGGTAAAACTAAATGAATGAACGCACACAATCACTAGACATTAACTAGAGCTCAACAACATTTGAATCCCACAGAGCACCAAAATGCCCAGGCTGGAGATATACAAGCATGAGCACAAAACTAATATCTGAACCACACCATCTACAACACAACACAGTACCATTTCCGTCATCAGTTTTGGATTTTAGACTACTCTTTCAAAATTGAGACATTAAAAATTTATTTTTAAAAATGTATTAGAAACATTTTAATATTTATAATGGAGATAATAACTGGCACATTAAATATAGTATTACAAAAACTACAGAAACTATTTGTAAAATTAACTATGTGTAACAGAATGCATGTACCATACAATACAAAAATAAAGTTACTAGAATTATTATGTTTTAATAACTGGCCTACAAAGCTCCATGCTCATTACTATAGTATGTATAATGAATCATTACGACACCCATCAGCCAAAAAAAAGAGCATCATTGATCAGTTAACATAAACTGAGTCTGTTGAGGATAATTAATGTGGCAACTAACGCTTCAGAGCTTTTGTTGTTTATGTAAAAAAAAGGATATATGTAATACATGTACATGTTTATTCTATCATGTATGGGAAAAAATATTCTGGAAACTTAAATTAGAATCTCCAGTCTAGATCATAGAGTGAAATACTTGTTATGCTGTTCAAGTTGTATGTATGATGAATTCTTTCCGATTAAGATGATGACCAAACACACACAAAAATTACATTGGACACAAAAATAAAAGCTCTGTTTCTCAGAACAAGAAAACAATTCTCTGTCAACATTGTCTATGATGGAGAACATAAAAGAAAATTAAGGTTGTGCCACAGGCATGGCAAAAGAAGAAACAAATGCATGATGGAAAATTGTGTAATTGAAAAACTACTGTAAAACTACAAAAATAAGTTGAGTTGAGTTGAAAGATTTGGGCGGCTCTTAACAATGAGGTCTTGAAAACCATTGACAGTGAAATGAGGTGAGAATGGAGCAGCGCCAAAATGCAAGGGTGGGGGAAACGGGAGATCCCCGAGGAAACCCGTCAACCAGCGGCATCGTCCAGCACGATTCCCACTTGCGAATTTCCGGTAGTGACCCGGCTAGGAATTGAACCTGGTTCACCTTGGTGGGAGGTGAGAAGGCTAACCGCTCAGCCACTGCGGTCCCTTACAGAAATAAGTAAAATTACAAATTTAAGCAGGTTTCAGGCCCAGTTCCCAATTTAAATATTGCCTGAAGTGCGATGTTGATCATGCCAGTGTTTTGTCAGGTGCAGCAGTCACTAGCCACAAAGTATCTTCCTTCGTTCTGTGACCATATTGTCCGTTGCCTGAAAGTAACAATGTTTAATTTTAAAAGTGACTATCCCAGCGTGACACACCCAAAGGCCTTAAATATATATTTTTTGTGTGACTGAACAGACTAATGGCCTAGAATAAATTTCATTTTCTAAAATATTTAAAGTTTTTCAAATAAAACATTTACCGTCGACTTTGGAGTCTGTATTCAAAAAACCTAATTCTCATATAAATCTGCAAAGCGTATTATTCCATTCAATAACAACAAGGTCCTGTATAATTATCAGTTCTACGTACCGACTCCTGTACATAAGACGATGCTAGTATTTATACAGCGATATTTATAACCAAGTATTTGAATTTTCACTATTCGTGATTCCAATACAGCCAACATTTGCAATGTCAATTTTGTGATATACAGTCTTTGATTTTCAAAACTTTGCCAAATCAATTTACAACACCAGAATCAACATAATTACGTATTTATAAGCGCAAATGAAAGCAACATTTCACAACTTTAGTCTTCTGTGACAAGCATCATTACATTGCACATTGCTTCACACCAACGTAAAGTGCAATGAATCAGTTTGTACAGTGATTTGCACAAGGACAAATAAAGCCTGATAGCCTGCCAATATAGTAGTTGATAATATGTGGACAATGGTGAATGGCGAGTATTCCTGTAGGTTCGACGAGCGACAGCAGTTAATGGCAGCACAGAGACAGCAACATACGAGCGCGAGGTGACTTCCGAATTGGTCGAGGTGCTCACGGACAAGCGTTGTGGGTTTTGTAATCGCCTAAGCATCGTAACTGCGGTAGTAGGAGTCCACGAGACAGATATCACTGGTTTACTCAGGGATTTAATGTATTCAACTGTATAATTTAGTATGAGAAATGTAACATTGTGCCTGACAGTTAATCATGATAGACATAGCTGTATAAATTTCTTGTAGTATTGTAAATATTCCACAAAATTAAATAAAATGATTTTTTATTTAATGAAGACCTTCATTCCTCATTGACCTGGCCACGCCCAAGCATATGTAACAAAGTGCCACAGTATTGCACTGCAAGTACTGATATTCCAATATTTCATGGGCTAAAGTGTGTGGGCAAGGATAGTGGAAAAGGTTCTTTACGGCCGTGGCGTTAAAACTAAGTGTCTGAAGGAGACAAAACAAACAATGCTGCAGAATATTATAGGAGTATTGTTGAAAAATTTAATGGAAGGAACATATAAATTACAAGGCTTTTCAAAGTCAGTGACCAAAATTTTGATCATGGGAATACAATTGTTATTACAAAAAAGTGACAAGTAAGAGCCATGGATTGAACCACAAAAGGTCACAGGAAAAAATACCAGACTTGAAAATGCAACTCAGCATAAATTTATTTACCTAGAAAGAAACCATATTAGAAACTATGTTGGATCAAGTCTACTAAACCTAATGCTGATGATGGACCCTCAGCACAGTACGTCCCTGATGCCTATTCATTTTCATCTTTCATCCAATGAACTGCTAAAGAAGTACTAAAAATTTTCATTTCTTCATTGCAAGTAGCGTTGTCTGAAAGGGACAGTATTATGGAGAAAACGATAAAGTAAACTGGCTGTGATCTACAGCATAAAAAGAGAGGTGTACTACTAACAGCTAGGTAATTCTGATATTTACTGTTGGAAAGACTGTCGTTCACAAATCTCATAGTTCACACATTTCATAAATCAGTTGCTTTTCAAACCTAATCTTTCAGAACCAGCAACCAAATATGGTCATCAAAATTAACACATTGCTATCCAACCATTTCCGGAAGAAACTCTATTAACTGCGTGAAATGTGGCTTATTGTTAGATCTCAAATATGGATTTCTTGCTGCAAGCCCTGATTGCCTTGCACAAAAGTAGAATATCATTAAAGTAAAGAAAGTAACTTCTGTGGTAGTTCATAGCCGTAGAGAAACTGCAGCAAAAACAAAAGAAAAAATTGAAAAAAAAAAAGTAAGAGATAATAACAGTGGGAAACAAAAATGTTATCAGAACTAATTAAATTTTAACGTTGTTGTTTGCTGCCTAAAATTGTAGCTCCAAATGTGATCAGAGAGATGGTTATCAGAGAGCCCAATACATTCTTGATTTAAGTTGGGAGTGTTTTTGCCCATTTCCTTTCTAGTGAAAAACAAAGAAATACTGCTTTTTTTTTTTTTTTCTAGAAATTGTTTACATTTCTTTTACTGAAACTTTTCTTACTGTACAAAAAGTTTGAACCCTCCATGCGAGATGTTACTTTTGTAAGAACTCGGGCATGTAAAATATCAAATCCTGTGTCATTCAGGATGGAATTGAAATCTGACAAACTTCGGCAGGTGATTCCTCATCAAAAAATAGGTTGAAAAAATAAATAGACGACCTGTAGTCAAAATCTATTCCAGAAGAGTGTAACCACACTTGAAAGGAAGTGTACCTGAAGCTGATGTTTACTGCTAGTAACACGGACAGGATTGAATATAATTCTACGAGTTTCCGGGTAATACATTATTGAACAACAAAGGCCAAACCATAAAAAAATTGGGTGCCGATATTAAACCCCTTTCCATACAGATGTTGGAACCCCACTCCTGTGTGACGGCCTGCAACGGACCAAGTGGTGCGTATGCACGCTTATTTGTGCCTTCTATAGCTTTGCGTTGCTCTCTGCCGCATTGGAACATGTGGTTACTTTATGCTATTTGGTTAGTACTGAAATAATTATAATTTTGTAAAAGTGTTATAGTTTTAGAGATAGTAACGCTCAAGCACTGCCCATGAAGTTGCTCCTCCCTCCGCATACAGCGCCACTGGCTGAAGTATGGTGGTGCGCTGCGCGTAGTGAGAGTGGGAATTGGAGTCAGCTCGAGTACGCAGCACGTAGACAGTTGTGAGAGGCGAGCCAGTGGGGTGAGTCTGGACAATGTCACCACATAGCTTGACTCGGGTGGCAGTGAAACGAGTGGACAGAGGAGTGCAATGGCTCATTGAGCACAGTGGTGACAAGGCAATAAGGTCGAGGTGTTTCGTTACATTCGGGTGTTCGTAACTACTCGTTACTTCACAGTCGAAGACTCTCTACTTTGTATTCGTTACCTAGTTACTCGTTATATTCGACTGGACCTTCAGAAAAAAGTGGTTGGCTGTTAACAGAGGAGCACTCACTCCAGTTCCTTACTCGTTACTAAAAAATTAATACTCTTGGCACACACTTTCTCAAGAATAAAAATATGTCTGCTTAGCAAACTCAACTCAACCACATACTTTTTGCTTAACATAATAAATTGTAGACATGTTATTGTACTTATAATTTATGTTAGGTATCTATTTTGGAGCATAAGTTCATCTTATTGTACGGTAATTTTTAACACATGGTTACATAGATTGATGTTGTAACCCTTTACTGGTCGACAAAAGGACAGAACATAAAAATTATGTTTATCTGATTCTCATATTCTATTGTGTTTATTTACACATCATTTGTTATCGAAGTACAACTTCATAAACGACTGTATCATAAAGTTAATTTGTGAGAAAGTTAACATTTTTACATTTTTTACCTTTCTATCATACTTGTGTAACACTTTAAAAGTTACTTCTCATCCCTGAGGTTACATGCATAACAAAAATAAAAATATTGCCAAGGTCAATACTTTTGCAATGTATGGAACTGGGTATCTGAAACCGTTAGAACAAAACTAAGGTTTACCCCTTCCTCCACAAGATGTAATGGCTGGGTTTGCCCTCCATCACTCCCCCCACCCACACCCTTCAACCAAACCACATGGTGCCAAGCTGGCTGGAGGAGGAGAGGAATTTGTTACTTTTCTACTGTGCATATTCTTCGGCACGAATCCATCCTGCTGAGCCTGCATAGAAACAACCTGAGACAGCTTTGTGAGTAGGTACAAGAGTAACGAGTATTTCCAAGAATCGGTACTCGTTACTTCGGATCCAGCAAAGTAATGATTACTAAAGTAACGAATAGTTACTATTCACCCATCCCTACAAGGCAAGAAGCGGCCAAGCTGCGTACTGGATCCCTTGATCTAGCTGTGGTTCTATGCGTTTGCGTGAGGGAGTAAAATGTTAAAACTCCTGGTCTAGTGTGTTAAAAGGTTCATTTGAAACTGTTCTGAAACTATTTTAGTGCTAATTTTAAGTAAAAATTCCAGTAGTCAAATATTTTGTGGCAGAAGTTCAAGATCTTACGGTGTAGGCACACTAAACATAAAGGTTTGAATGGTATTCACGAGTTGTTGCTAAGTAATTATACCTTGAGGTCAGGAAAATCAAAATGAAACTGTAAACTTGTACAAGTAGTTACAATGGAACTATCTTTGTGATACACGTACATGTTTTATTGTATAGGATATATATAATTTTTTAAGTGATTTCTCAGCATCTGGCATGCCAGTGAGAAAATATCATTCCTTAATGTTTGGTACAGCATTATTGGTTGCCTTCCTTTCATAGATATTTATTGATTTACATATTTATTGGTTTTACACAGGAATATTATGTTTGCCAGCCTTCTGCTAAATTTTGAGGTAACGTATGATTTGTTTGTTTGATGATTTTGAATTATTTCCATTTTGGTGAGTCAGATTCTGTTCCCCATTGCAATTTTAAGGAAGTTGATTGCTCAGTAACCTTTTTTAGGTCAACTAATAATATTATACTTTTTTTAATTGTTTGTGAGCATTTGTACTCATGCTAAAGAAGTTTTTCACTGATTGTTTTATCAACAAAGGGACCTTATAATGCTTATTGTAAAACTACGGACTGCAGATTGTTTATAATTATTATTTTTTTTTTGTTTATCTGTTTCTCTGAATTATTGATAAGTAATTAACAAATCTTCTCTTCCTTAGTAGCTATTCCTGTGCTAGGGTCTTCCTACACTAGGTTAGGTGTTCTGATGTATACGTTTATGAAGCAGTGGGGTAGACTGAGATACAATCCATAGGGACTTCTCACCTGCATTTATAAAATTTAACCCTTCTGTATTTTAAGGTTGTTACCTGCAGATTAGTGATCTACCATACATAATAAATAAAAATTTCGCCTTGTGTCTATACCCTGAACACCACTGTTACTAAGGAATTAATGCATAGTGTTATAAAACTGACTCTCCATTTGGAACAGAGGTATCACACGTGCAGTTAGTGCGTGATAGTGCTGCTTTAAATGAGACACTGCAATGGTGGAACAAGTTGCATGTCACTTGTTATACATACCGACCCACCAAACTATCGCTGACATGGAAGTGTGTGGTTTTGACTATGTCAGAATGCCTTGTGATTACAATGTTATTTCAAGAAAAGAAAACAATAGTCCTTAATTGAATTAGTTTAATTAATTAGTTTTTTAAGTACTAGAAAAAAATGATACAATCAATTATTCAGGATCAACTGTAAAGTATCCACTTTTGAATAAATAATGTAAAACAGCAGCAGTATTTCACGTGTACACATCATGGCAAACTAAAATAGGTTGCATGCAAAGTAAGCATCATTTAACAGAAAAAAATTACGTAAATTCACCATCTTATAGATTTTGTAGACAATTCGTAGTTTCTAAATAACTAAATTTAAATATTTATCCACCAAGTAAAAAAAAAAAATGTAATTCGTTGAACAATAAAATTATAGGTCATGGAGCAAGCAATTCATTCAACGCTTCTTATTCTACTTGAACTGTGTATTTTGAAAGTATTTGTTTCTGATGCATATGAGATATGCAGTAGCGAAACGCATAGTCCGGTGCTAATCTTCCGTGAGATGAAAATTACAAACAACAGATGTACTTATCCATAGCTGTACTACAGTTTTACATGAAAAATGTCTGTTATTGCATAAATGGTGAAAGACAAATTTATACAATGCACGGATATGTTTTTTCATGTAATACATGATGTGAAGTCCACAGAAAACTGATATTTGCCAGACTATTATGTTTTACACCAGCTGGACCAGACTATCAGAAGTATTATTAAAGGAAAATTAGAGTACTGTTCTGCAAAATTGTGTTTAATTCACAAAACATAAGACTATCTCCGAATACTATGATCTGGCTCTGTGCACTATCATTAGTGTGAGCACACACTACATGGAGTGTTTAGACAAATTCCATAAAACTTAATGAACCAACAAATGAATATTCTTTACATTGCCCACCTATACTGAATATAAGAACCAAACAGCCCAGCACACTGTGGTCGTTTGTAAGAACAACACCCTTCCTCACATCTGCTGGCGTATTTCCCTCGTTGCCAGCTTGTAAGAACTTCGAAATTATACACGGAAAACAAAGGTACTGGCACTGAAAAGCAAAATTATGATTACAATTCACGGAAAATTGTGGCACTGCTGCTTAAAAGTACTTTTTAAAAATCTGCAAAATGGTTTTCATTTTAAACCGATATCAGAAAAAATGTGAAAGCTGTGAAATAATTACTTTTACATGTAAATACCGATCTTGTAATTGAAGCAGTCTGAAATGAACCGCGACCTTAAAAAGAAAGGCCACAAGTAATTAAATAACTGTTTGATAAACCAACTGCTTTCATATCCTCAAAATTAAGTTACCACAGCTTTACTTGATGTTACCACAGCTTTACTTGATGTTACCACAGCTTTACTTTAATTTATGAAGAATGGGAATAGCCTCAAGTCACAAAATAACATGCATAACTAAAGAAAAAGCATTTTAATGTTTATTTATAAGGTTATTTCTTTAAAAATTGAGCTTTATGTAAAATGTGAACAAAAGCAGATTGTGATATTTTAAATATTTTTTACAATATTTGATTGGGGTCTATAAGCCATTCAAGGGTTAGGGCGACTCATTTCAAATTTACATAAAGTATGTTAGTATGTAATTTAGTTACTCACTTGGGACATGATATGTCTGGGGTTTATCTGGATATTGAGTTACAGTTTCTATATTTAAGTTTTCAGTGTACCCTAATTTAACAGGCTCACCTAACCTAGGTGTGGTGAGAGTGGAGATATTTGGGTGGCTCTTAACAGTGAGGTCTAGAGAGCCGATGGGGGTGAAGCGAAGTTGAGTATGGAGCAGTGCCAGAATGCAAGGGCAGGGGAAACGGGAGATCCCAGAGAAAACCCACAGACCAGTATAATCGTCCCGCACAATTTCAACATGCCAAAATCCAGGAGCAACCCTGCCCGGAAACAAACTCAGTTCACCTAGGTGGGAGGCGAGTACCTGACCTAGGATAATTAGTAAGTTAACCACTAATGCCAAAAATGGAGATAAGCCTACTAGCAAACAAACAACTATTTTTGATACCTTAAAAAAAGAAAGAACCCTGGAAGTATGACAGCAGTAAATCAAAATGTCAATCATAAGGTTGCGAACATTTTGGCTGAAAGGACATTACATATTCTCCACTGTAGAAGAACCAGGGGTCATTGGTTCATTGATTCATTGAAAGCTTGTCAGCATATGTCTAAATGTAAAATGATACCATGGCAAAGCTGAAAGCTGAAATAGGAGGCATGCAAAGTTGAGTTCATGCTGTAGATTTCACGACCAACGCTGGACATCAGAAGCTAACAACAATTACATTTCACTAACTATTCATTATGTAACCAAGGACTCGGTTCACAAGAGCCGTACACTCAGTGTTCGACATTCTCCAGAGTCCCACACAGCAGTGGACAACGAACGTGTTTTGAAATATTTAAAGGAAGAATGGGGGGACCCAAGTGATGGAGGTATTGCTACACTTTTTGTAACCGATAATGTGAAGAATTTTGTGTCTTGCCACAACTGGCGAGCACTCATGGGTACATTTGCAGTGCCTTGCTCACAAACAACTTCAGCTGGCCATAGAAGATAACAGGCATAAAAAAATTAGTTGTGGAAAAAATGATCTTGGTGTTTATTGATTCAAAGAAATGAGAGTAATTACTATCCTCATGAAGTAAATGTTAACAAAAACACAATGGCCAGCTAGAAACATCTAATTGTTACACCAAAAGGCAATGTTACATGGTTTTCAGTATGATACAGGATTTAAATATAAATATAACAGGTCATATCGGAATCACAACAGACAAATGCACGAATAACTTCACAACTTTATGGTGGTTTTAAAAAAAAAAATGCAGAGAGTAGCGATCATGTAGTTCATTGTCTTTACTACAGTCTGTCTCGAATTTGTTGATATCCAAGTCGCCAACTGATCAAAGCGTTAGGAATACAGCTGTAATAATATTCAAAGCCATTTACTTTTTTACTGCATTTTCAAATTAAATGCTGTTCTTATTTCAACATTTTTGGAGGACAGTTAAGTAAACTGTGCAAGACTTGCTCGCCATACTGCAGTATTAACAGTTTAATTTCCAACTGCACGAAGTAGCAAAAGCGCTGCAAATTGTTTTTTAAATTGATAGTATGGCAGGCAGCTGTTAATGTAAGGACACTGCTCATAGCAGCTGGCGATCCAACATTTATTGTGACATTTCCAAATTGTGGTGACGTTTTATCTCTAACACTTCCACTCATCCAGTTTCTCTAGAAGTAAAAGTTACACAGGCAGACTGCTTTCAATAGTATGGAAGAGAATATTAGTGTTTTGAGCGAGAATATAAATATGTAACCTTAGAGCTGTTGAGTTTAATAGACATTTTGCTAAAGCTGAAGAAATTGCAAAGTCATTATGTATGACTATCATTGTCCCTCGCACCATCAAACCGCAAACTTTGCACTGCAAAGTACCTGCAAATACTACTAAACATTAGAATGTGCCTTGGCGCCATACTTGATGAATTTGGACAGACAACCTTATTAGCTTCGACCACAGCTATTATCCAGCCAATTCCTTGTATTGAACATGCATTTCTGTTAAGAACCTGTTAATTGCCTAAACTTTGTAGGGTTAAATCAAGGATTCCATATTATTTCAATTTGACTTACATAACACTTATTGTCATGCTGATTGTATGTGATTTTGCAATTTTGATTATTTGTTTAACATTGATTTCGGGCAGTTATGAACAAATAGGCCAAATACAAATTCATTGTTTAGAATTTTTTTAAGGTGTATCTTTCCATAATTATTAACTTGGTCCAAAATTCTATGCCTTTGAAGTAATGCTGTTGCCCTATTAGTCATTAAATAAAATGATTATGTCGAAAATCAACTGTAATCTACTAAATGCATCTCAAATGATGACACGAGTAAGCCGCAAGACCTCAAGAAGTATACATGTTCATTTACTTGTATACTTGCATAATTCACTTGCAACCTGGCTATTCGGATGTTGCGTATCACGCCAGTGTCATACCTGTTCGCTGTAAATGTTCTGGTTTGGTGCAACCGTCTGTCCACAGACATGAACATCCGATGACCTGGATTATTTTCAGTTAACACAATTTGAAATATTGATTTTCATGGGTGCCTACCTCCCTTACGAGTTACTGTACGACATTGTTCCTATAATGTTTTCCATCCCATTTTGCATACGGAATCACCCGACAGCATTTGTACCTATATTTCAGGACCAACATGTATTTCAGGACCATCCCGTGTAGTTTAAACAAACTAGTAATAGTAAGGACTCTTAATTTTGGATAGTCTAGCAAAAGAAGTATCATTGTGTGTGTGTGGAGTGTGTGTGTGTTTGTGGTGTGTGTGTGGAGTGTGTGTGTGTGTTTGTGGTGTGTGTGTGGTGTATGTGTGTGGTGTGTGGTGTGTGTGTGGTGTGTGTATGGTGTGTGTGTGATGTGTGTGGTGTGTGTGGTGTATGTGTGTGGTGTGTGTTGNGTGTGGTGTGTGTATGGTGTGTGTGTGATGTGTGTGGTGTATGTGTGTGGTGTGTGTGTTTGTGGTGTATGTGTGTGTGTGTGTGTATGGTGTGTGTGTGTATGGTGTGTGTATGGTGTGTGTGTGTGGTGTGTGTGTGGTGTGTGTGTGTTTGTGGTGTATGTGTGTGGAGTGTGTGTGTGTGGTGTGTGGTTGTATGGTGTGTGTGTGTGGTGTGTGTGTGTGGTGTATGTGTGTGGTGTATGTGTGTGTTTGTGGTATGTGTGTGTTTGTGGTGTGTGTGTGTGTGTGTGTGATGTGTGTGGTGTGTGTGTGTTTGTGGTGTGTGTGTTTGTGGTGTATGTGTGTGGAGTGTGTGTGTTTGTGGTGTGTGTGTGTGGTGTGTGTGATGTGTGTGTGGTGTGTATGTGTGTGGTGTGTGTATGGTGTGTGTGTGTGGTGTGTGTGTGGTGTAGGTGTGTGTTTGTGGTGTGTGTGTGTGGAGTGTGTGGTGTGTGTGTGGTGTATGTGTGTATGGTGTGTGTGTGTTTGGTGTGTGTATGGTGTGTGTGTGTGGTGTGTGTATGGTGTGTGTGTGTGTGGTGTATGTGTGTGTTTGTGGTGTGTGTGTGTTTGTGGTGTGTGTGTGTTTGTGGTGTATGTGTGTGGAGTGTGTGTGTGTGTGGTGTGTGGTTGTATGGTGTGTGTGTGGTGTGTGTATGGTGTGTGTGTTTGTGGTGTGTGTGTGGTGTGTGTGGTGTGTGTGTGTGGTGTATGTGTGATGTGTGTGGTGTGTGTGTGTTTGTGGTGTGTGTGTGTTTGTGGTGTATGTGTGTGGAGTGCGTGTGTGTGTGGAGTGTGTGTGGTGTGTGTAT
>NQII01001701.1:301246-337551 GCA_002778355.1 Clitarchus hookeri
TGTGGTGTGTGTGTGTTTGTGGTGTATGTGTGTGGAGTGTGTGTGTTTGTGGTGTGTGTGTGTGTGTGTGGTGTGTGTGATGTGTGTGTGGTGTGTATGTGTGTGGTGTGTATGGTGTGTGTGTGGTGTGTGTGTGTGGTGTATGTGTGTGGTGTGTGTGTGCGTGTGCGCATGTGTGTTTTTTTTTACCACAGCGCCAACATTTTATAGATGTACACTAAGTTCTCTAAAGCTATCTCTAGGATGATTAAATTGACCTATATTTTTCTGTCTGTCATATAAATTATTTGTGGATAAGCAGGACTTAGTGTTCTGGCTTTAAGGCTCGGCTTCCCCTCTTTTTGCAGAAATTCTTCATTTTCGCGTCATAATTTCAGATTCATAGTAATTAACAATGCACAATTATAGAAAATTCACATTTTACGAATTGTTTGATATTTTTGTGCTTAATTTTCATTGTGATAACATTTTCAATAATACCTCTGAAACTAAAATTATGATACGAAAACAAAGAATTTCTGCAAAAGAGGTGAAGGCAAGCCTTAAGCTCATACATTAACAAGGACTGGAAAAATGCTTAGAAAAAGCAACAACAGGTTTATACAAATCTTTAGTTTACAAAATCATATAATAGGTAAATTAAAATTACTCTTGTTAACTTTTTGAAAAATGTTCTACATGTGTATCCCTTCCTAGTTTACCATTCACAAGTAAGCTTAGTGCATAGTTTAACATATTGTTACTGCTCTGCATCACTTCCCTTGCCCCTTTCCACGGAACGAGAGAAGGAGTATGGAAGGTCAGGACAGAGTGGTAATGTGAGAAGGGGATGGCTATTTACTAAGACAAGCGGCTACGTGCTGCCACAAATCGTGCGCTCCTGACCTTCAGCGGATTGCATTTCTGAGGTTATCTTTGAAAGAATGTTCTTTTCATTGCCGTAGTCTCTCTCGACGAGACTCGGGGTGCGGGGAACCTTCAAGATTGGGTCAGCGAGACTACTTAAGCCACGACGGGTCTCCGAGCTGACAGTTTGGAGTTTAGAAGACTGTGCGACCTTATGTTACAGGTTTGCAAAGACAGCGAAGCAACGAGACAACAAAGTGTCGAGTGGTGGCAAATGACCAGTGGGAGTGAAGTCTGTGAACTGTGGGCATCAGTACAGTGGAGAGTGAGATTAATGGGTGGACTACTGATCTGGATGCATATCAGACATTTGAAATGATGGCAATAGAAAGATTGAATATGTGTAAATAATGAGTGTGAATTAAATGAGTGTAACCAATCTAGAGACATTAATAAGGACTTTAATCAGAATTGAGACAGATATTGAATATAGCGCTCACTGAGAATAAAAAGAGTAATAGTGGAGATACATAGTTTAATGTTGTAAATAATAGCTACATAAATAAATTAAAAATCAAATTTAATTATTAAATTTTTTATTAAGACTTTCATTCCCTACGAACTCTAATATACCTCTCTGGCATCCTGCAACAATATTTATTAAATTATTGATCACATATGTTTTACTTTGCAAATGTGTTTGTAAGTAATGCTAAGATTGTGGTAATAAAAATAATTAAGCCATACTACTATATTTTTAGTTCTGTGATAGCTGAAAAAGTACTCATAAAAATAAGGTGCATTTTTTTTCATGTGTGTTTGCTACTAGACCATTTTCAGTACGAAAAATGTTATCAGGTAAATAAGGACTCACAATGCAAGGAGTTTGAGGCCTGGTGATCGTTGACTTACTTCCTCCTCTACTGTTCTTTAACTGAAAATGTTCTTCCTATTGCTTTCACAGTAGAGGTAAGCTAATCTAACTATTTTAAAATATTTTCAGGCCATAAATTATTTAAAATGTAAATAGATTATTTTTAAAAAGAATATTCTGTAATAATTCAACATATAAACAAGGAAGTATTAATTATACTATAAAATAATGTGTAAATAAAATTGACTGTTTCACACCTACGTTTAACTGAAAATGCTAGATAAAAACCCAAATGGGTTGAGTTTTTAAAAAAATATGGGTTTTTGCTAACCTTGCAATTGACTCACTAGTTCTGTGCCAACATTAAGTTTATGTATAGTGGAAGGCAATGACAAATTAAGTATTTAATTAAGCAATCGCCTATAGCTACGGACTAAGAAATTTCGCCATACAGAAATTGTGACAAATTCATACGAAATTCTGAAGAAAATGCAAAAAAGATTTATTCATGAAAAAAAATGTTCTGAACATGAAACTTTTCCCCCTCAAATATCTGACTTTACCCCACAAATATTAAAACTCTCCTCGAATATCAAACTTTTTTTTTTAATATCCAAAATTTTCTTGAATGTGGCACATACTCGAATACAGCAGACACGCTGCTCAAATACAGGAGACCCGCTGCTAGAATATATGAGACTCGCTGCTCGAACACAGGGCTCTCACTACTCGAACATCAGGGTTCTCATTGATAGGACACAGGGCTCTCACTGCTCCGACACAGGGCTCTCTTTGCTCCAACACAGGGCTCCCACTACTCCGACACAGGGCTCTCACTGCTCCGACACAGGGCTCTCACTGCTCCAACACAGGGCTCTCACTGCTCCGACACAGGGCTCTCACTGCTCCGACACAGGGCTCTCATTGCTTGGACATAGGGCTCTCATTGTTCCAACATAGGATACTCTCTTACTCATACATAGGAGACTATCTTACTCATACACAGGAGACTCTCTTACTCATACATAGGAGACTCTCTTACTTATACATAGGAGAGACTATTACTTGAACACAGAACTTATTTTACCTGACTATAAGACATTTTTTACAGTAATTTTGGACCAAAACAAAATTAGAACTACTTAAAAATTAGACGATCATGAATACAGTACTTGAAATTAAGTCGACCACACATTTTTACAGATCAAAAAATAATGTTCCAAAAATGTAGTCATACATATTTTTGCAGGCTATTTTATTTTAAAATGTAAACATAAATTTGTGTATTCACTTCACTGATGCCAAAAATAAATTTCGTAAAATATGGTATGGCAGGAATAGGCTGCTAGGCTACTAACTACATTATAAAAAGGTGACAATACACTAGTACTCACAGGACAGTTCTCATGGATACACACACCAACGCACACAGGGATGAGGTGCTACGGTTCACTTCCGCTATGGGGTGGCAGGCAACGATAACCTTAGCTAGAGTGTATCCTAGAAGGGGTAGATCCTTCCTTGCATGACCTGGCACTCAATCCGGCGAGTTTATGCGCGGTGGAGGTAGTGGGTTAGCTGACAAGGGGAATCTAGTCTCTTTGTCATGTGTCTTGCAAGTGGTCGTGGCTCTACTGTACGTTTCAACCAGGTACCTCTACGTGCCTGATCCACAGTATAGATGGCCATTTAATGGGTTGTGATTTCATGGCATACATTAAGTCCTTTTTGGGGGGACAGGCTGCAGTCCTACACTAAGTTCAGCAAAACCAGTAACCAATTCACGGTTCCCTGCCTCTCCTTTGCGGGGTGACATTTACCAGGAATAACTAAGCACAATTTGCACAAAAAAGAGCAGACTACCATTAAACTGGATACATGTTTTATTCTATCCAGAATACAATACGGTGACCAGTACTCTCCTACTGTAACCAAGTCACTGATTAACTCTCAGAAGGTAAGCAGAGATAGATGAAGGGGGCTGTCGGCTTGAAAAGCCTAGCCTGAAGGACGAGCTATCAGAGCATAGAGCAACAAATTAGGTAGCCGTGATAACAACTAAACCCTAACTGAAGCTGGTGGTGTCCTGAAGGAACTTAAGGGGGTTATGGGGTGTGGGTTTGACGGCAAGTGTCAATTGTAAGGGGAGAATGACAACTCTTCTGGGGTTGCAGCGTGTGCTTGAAGAATTCCGGCGTTGTTGGCTGGTCAACAACTGATGGGCTCTCCTTAGGAGAGCAGAAGAGAGCAGACAGAGCAGAGAAATTTTGCACGACTTGTGCCACGACAAACTGCTGGTATCCACCTGCCCTTCTGCGGGGGTGCAGGGACATATATATTCTCCTGCACTGGGAGTGTCTAGAGTGTCTCCGGCCTTCGGGTAGCTTCAGCGGGTGTGGCTCCTCCCTCGTAGGCAGAGCCGTACTTGCTGCCATCTCTCGGAGGCGGCTGGAAGCTGGATGCCTGTCTTCCTGTTGTGCAGGTGGTATTGGTTGCACGAACTCAGGTGCAGATTAGCTGGCGTGGTTTATTGGTATTTTCCCATCTCACTGGGTTTTATTTAAGGCAGGAACGATTTAATATATTCTTCCTTTGGGTGCACTCAGGTCTCCAGGCATCTTCCTTATTACAGGAGACAGAATGTTGACTTAGGTAGATGCCATTCAGGGTTGTATCACTTGTAGGACACGTGGTGTGCATGTGATGATACGTAGTTGCAGCAAAAAAATTAATGGTATGTATAAGTGTCACGCGTCAAGGTGCACTGGAAAAGTTGGAAACATTTTTTAAATGTCAGCATTTTCTGAGGCAAACAAATAGCATTAAAAAGTACAGACAAAAATTAAGAAACATTCTGCTATATTATTCGGGAAGGCAGATTATGGTATAGTGAACTCTTGATGTAACAAAAATACATGTAGGTACTGATAAACCATAACTAACGTTAATTTTCAGTGGTCCCAGAAAAAATCTTATCTAAATAACGATACAATCTCCCACTTTTATCGGATATTGCAACGATATAAATATCTTTTAGTACGTAACTTAAGTTTCCCGCAGCTGTAGTTTTTAGCTGGCTGTTTATGCAAACGTCTAATAACGAATGCGAGATACATTCAAATGGGCTGTTGTTTATCACTGTGGCATGGACAGCGCTCTCCAGTTCAGCTGATGATGTCAGCAACTCGGCAATTCTGCTCTGGCATGCTCTCTTCCCTTACACGCCTGACTAAAGGGAAAGCAGTTATCTAGCAACCAGCATGGCATCCTCTCTTTCTCTTATCTTTCTGTCTCACTCAGAGGTAGCATGGGATGATCTGGTTGGCCCATCCAGAGGTTCTCTTTGGTATACGGATCAGTTGAGGTTGGACTCGTGCTGGCAGTGGTTGACTCCGCATGCTGGAGGAGGCTCGGAGAGATTCTCCCTCTTGCTGAAGAGCCGGGCGGTGAGCAGGGTACTGCTCCGGGGGCGTACCCGAGATGACGTCAGGGGTTTGGGTAGTGCTCCGGCCAGACCACACGCTTGGTAAACTGAGTGCTAGGATCTCAGGCCTTGTGGTAGGACATGCTCGGTGCAATCTGGTAAATCAGATCGGGGCTATGCTCGGTGCGGCCTGATGAACAGGTCGAAGCTACGGATTTGGTCAATTTCGGTAAGCGCTGGTCATGTCTGCGTTGAGAGGGCGTGATCCCTCTTCCCCGCCTACTGGGAGGCCGGGGAGCGGAAGAGCCGAGTGGCTAAGAGCGCCCTGCTAACAAATAAAAGCACAGCTTCGGATGTGTATGATGTAATGTGTCTCTCAGTTGTGCACCATTTTTCTCCCCTTACATGCTGGCAAGAGGGGAAGCTGTTCTATAGAAATAAAGTAGCGTCCTCTCTCTCTGCCGAACATGCATTCTTCCCCCCCTTATATGTCTGGCAAGAGGGCAATCGGTAGAGTATATTAAGCATTAAATAAAATTAATCAAGTGATCTCAGTTAAAGACACACACAGTCACTCTATCAAATGCACCGCACCACACAGCAGTTAAGTGTTCCAACAACTGACCTCTAACAAGGTCAAGGCAGTCACGAGTATGTGATGGTAATAAGATCATAGAAATTTTATCAAGATTACCCATCCCTCAAAATAGTTGCACCACTATCAGTAGTATTTCAAAGCAAATGATTTTGCCTGAAAATGATAATATATTTTTATTAGGAATTATTTTTTGCACAGTTATTTTCTCCTGTGTTTAAAGGTTGTTCTTTTCCCCCCACCCTCCAATGTAAACTTGCGAGTTTAATTGTATCTGGCCTAAAACCGACATGAGTTTTTAATTAAATATTAATTTAACTCAATAGGCAGTATGTTCCAAATACATAAAAATATATATGCTGAGAAGCATATACTTAACCCAAAATTTTTTTGAACATAGAGTGGCTTGTTTACCAAACGTAAAGTTCATTTTCCGTGCAGGGAGATTGGAAGATTTATATTAATTTATTTCAATAACTACAAACCGTCTGAATAAACTGAAATCCTGGAGGGGCCTATTAGACATCCTTTGTCGTCAAATAATGCATAAGCACACAGCCTGAACGCACCATAACTTGCAACAGGCATAAGTGTACACGAAAATCAGAGGACGTTGTTATGAACAAATAATTATTGAACATCGCAAAGAAAAATGTTTAATTCCTTATTCTTTTCTGTCTCAAAACCACACTTTTTTAAGTAAAATATTTATTAATTACTTCAACTACACATTTGCCACGCGAGCAAGGTATCGCCAACGTAAGTGTAAATATGTGGCTTGGATTGCGTAACCTTTGGCTGTCCTGCGTGATATTCGGCAGAACTTGTTTCCTCTCCTTGCACGGCTGGCAGGGACGGAGCTAGTTGCTTATCAACCAACGTAGCATCTTTGCACCCTCCCTCTGTGTGCTGACCGGTTTAGAAGGGGAGGGGTAAATTGTTTCACTCCTCCAGCCCCTGTGGCATCCTCTTCTCCGTCTCACCCGCCGTGAACACACTGGCTGGTCGATAACCTCTCCGTCTGCTCTCAGCTGATCGATTACGTGCAGCACATTCAAAATTTGGTGTCATATTATTCTCTTATTTTAACATGTGACATGCACATGCACGTGCACGCCCACATGCACAAACACATGCGTGCGCATGCACACACAAACACATTCATGCACGCACGTACGCATGCACACACACACACACGACTTTGCCTCATATTCACGTGTCATCATGTCACCCCAGGCAGGGTTTGAACCATGAACGACTTGCTACGAGAGCCTATCAGCACTCCCCTAGCCAAGGAGCACCCATGGACACATCAGCTAAGATCGTTTTTACCTTTACATCAGATGTCACGCCACCCCCCCGTGTGATAGAAGCCAGCCAAGCAGCCTGGACTGCGCCTGATCTTACGCAGCTGATGCAAGCCCGCTTAGCAGGTAAGCCTGCTTCCAACACGGCCCAAGTGATGGCATGAGAGTAAGGCTCCACCTACGGAGGGAGGAGCAACCCCTACCACCCCCAAGAGCAGGTGGATATATGTCCCTGCACCGCCGCAGAACGGCAGTTCATTCCCCGCAGCTCACTCCACCACCTCGTGTGCTGGAACGAGCTGCAGACACTGACGTCCTCGCGTAGAACCACTGCTACCTACCAGACATCTTTGAGACCTTCACCAGCAACCCCTGAAAAAGTTTTCATCCCCTTTAACACTCACTACCCTTCTGATAGTGACACCCGAGTCCCTTCTTGACAACAGCGTCGAGTTTGTTACATCCAGTTAGTATTATAGCTACCTAGCCGCATCTGCTAGTCTAGTTTAGACCCAGGTCCCCATCACCTGGTATTACTGTAGTCTACTTCTGTTACAGTTTCTTGTTAGTTAGCAGTTAGTACAGGCCACTGTGTCTATTCCTCACTGGAATAAACACATTTTTCTATCTAACCTCAGAGTACTTATTTCTAGGGTGACTGTGACTTTAACCCCAGTATACGTCAGCCCACCAGGGAAAAGCAGGTTGACTGCGTCATTAAAACACATTTGCAGAACTTAAAGTAGGACTGCGGGCTCCCTTAACCAGGTGCAGGCATGTCTCAGACAGAAACATTACACGGCCACCCATACTGTGAAGCAGGTACGTGAAGGTACCTGGAACACACATACGGCAGAGCCACAATCACTAGGAACTCAATGCACAAGATGGCTAGTCAGCCCGCCTAGCTAATTCACTCCATCCACCGCGCTGTTTGTCACCGGTTGGCATAATTGGATACGACTCTGGTTGGCTTTGCCATGACTGGCTTTACACCTAACTAGGGATCCTCGTCGCCTACTCTTCCTTAGTGTGGCCGACTTTAGTAACTTCCGTTATGCCATACACCCATAGGAGAAGTGCAAAGTGGCGAGCTAGGAAGGAAGCTACTGCCTCCGAGTCCAACTTGAGCTGTAACCCAGCGCCAACTGCCCTCTGTCGTTTAACCCTACGGGAACGAACTCAAGCTGCCTGACATATGGAGAGGCCTCACCTCCTAGTCCCTCCACGTTCCCTATTCCAGCCACCCTACAAGACCACAGACGAGCCGCATCCAGTCATCGTCGACTTCCGCCAGGAATTCCACGTAGCACTGGGTATATCGAACCCATGGTTCCAACCCAGCAGGACCAGAAGCCCTCCGTGAGCTCCTACCAGCACCGCCAGCCACAGCACCACCTTCGCCCAAGGACTGGGCACGAGTTCTAGCCAGCACCAGCAGCAACAGTGGCCGAGTCATGAGCTACCCCAGGCTATGCCCACTACAGGTAAACCAAAGTCTGTGTGTAAACCAGTGTTGCGGAGGACTGTTAAGCCCACACCAGACTTGGTGCCGTGCCGCCATGCCACGCGTCCCATTTTATATACCAGCCGGGGTTCGGTTGGCAGGCAGTAAAGTCGAACCCAGTAGATAGCTCGTGTCTCTGACCGGCATGGTAAAACTTTGTCCGACTGTGACGTCGTCGTCAGTTTCCCTGACATTATGCATCAATTTAAAGTGTTTGAAAGTTTGGGGACTGCTTCCTTTCTGTGTCAGATTACAACCAATTATATACTGTATTTTGTGATCTTATATTCTTTGTTTAAACGAGTTGAGGTAAAATAATTTTTTTATGTATTATTAACAGGAATACTAATACAGTAATATTTTATTAAAAACTTCCCATTTTAATGTGTTTATTGTTTAAACTTTATTCACAGATACGTTACATCTCCCATTATACTCGACATTAAGTTTAATAAGGTTAGAAGTTGTAGTTTAGTGATGTACATGTCAAACCCTCATCTACTGGATATATAAGTATACTTCCTGACATTCCCCTGAAAAACAGTAGATCGGGAGTCTACTGTATTACGTTTTGCATACAATTTCTACTACAGTGGAGTCTCCGTTAACCGTCACCCTTTTAACCGTGAGTTTCTGTTAACTGTCAGTAAACTGACACGACAAGTAAAATAGTAAAATTGGATACAAAAAACAAACTTAATAAACTAAACATGAAATAACTTTTTTCTCACTTCATATTATATCAAATTAAGCACATTATTGAGTTGAACAATATGTATACTGTACTGTAATACATAATTTTGTCAATGAATACCCAGTAAAAATAAATTCTGTGCGGTGCAGAATGCGAATGACTCACGTTTGTTGTTTATGTACAATCTACACATGTACTTCGTAGAAACGTTCTGTCTTCCTTACCATCCTACCGGAATTCCTAGACACTCATCCGCCCTCCCATTTCTACAGTCAATTCAGTAGTGGTAGTCACTTAGTCAGCAGGTCATTGTCCTCAGTTTGTTGTCAAAGTGTAATGTGTTTAAAAATGTCTGATAAACGGAAATGTGTTGTATTGGGACTTTCTCAAAAACTATAAATTATAAAACCGACTGTGTAAAGGAGAAAGCGCGATGAGTATCACTCCGCTGTATGGAATCGGGCGGACGACAGTCAATGTTATTAAGAAAGATGCAGATAAAATCGAAAGTCATGTTTGAAAAATGCAAACGACAGACGGAGATGTAAAACTAAGAAAAACGATGAAGCCAGCAAAACTGGACCAACTAGATACAGTAATGTATCAGTGGTTCATTCAAGCCTGCAGTCAAGGGATACCAGTTTCTGGGCCCATAATAATGGCTAAAGCTATCGAGATGAACAAGAAGCTTGATGGGGATCTTTCATCTAAGGCTAGTATAGGTTGGCTGGATAAATTTAAGGGTCGACATGGCATGAGGCAGTTGGACATATCGGGTGAAAAACTAAGCGCTGATAGTACAGTCATTATAGAATATCAGGAAAAACTAATGAACGAAATAAAAGATAGAAATTTCGTCAGAGAGCAGGTTTACAACTGTAACGAAACTGGCCTAAATTGGAAAACACTTACCGTGAAAACCTTAGCCTCCTAATCGGGAAAATCTGCACCTGGTTTTAAAATGCAAAAAGACTGCATAACTGTTATGGTGTGTGCGAATGCAAATGGTAGACATAGGTTTCCTTTACTAATCATTGGGAAATCTAAAAAGCATCGAGCTTTCAAAAATATGAATTTAAACATCCTACCTGCCAAATATTATGCACAAAAAAGTGCAGGGATGAACCAGGATATATTTAATGAGTGGTTCCACAGTGTGTTTGTGCCAAATGTAAAATCACATTTCAAATCAATTGGATTGCCTGAAGAAGCCATGTTATTAATGGACAATGCACCAACTCATCTTTCTCATGACTTACAAAGTGACAATGGAAAAATTACGTGCCACGTTTTGCCTGCTAACAGTACCCCACTAATTCAGCCCATGGATCAGGGTATTATTGAAAGCATGAAGCGACATTATCGAAAATGCTTTATTCAAACAGTTTTTTGCGTTGGGGATGAATTAATAAGTGTAAGGCAGTTTTGGAGGTCATACACTATTAAAGACGCAATTTTTAATGTCGCTGAAGCCTGGCAAGATATACCAGAAGAAACATTAGAAAAAGGGCTGGAATAAACTGTGGCCTGAGACTGTAAACGAGAATGGGGCCATAAACGAATCTAGAAATTATGAGGAAATTTTACTTCTGTGCCAAGGGATTCCAGGTGGAGAAAACGCATCAATAGGTGAAGTAAGTGAATGGCTGGGAAGTGACAGATTTGACGGAGGCTTTGAAATATTAAATGATGAGAAATTTGTATTAACTGCAACACAGGAGGTAGAATGTTTAAGTGAAGAAGAAGAGGATAATACACTCAAGGATTGCCCCAAAATAATTAGCCACAGTGATGCTGAAAACATGTTTTCCAAGTGCATTGAATGGTACGAGCAACAAGAAGAGGCAGACGCTACACAGATATTACTCCTACATAAGATACGCAACACGGCAGTAACAAAAGCCTGTGGAGTATTACAACAAAGGAAAATGACATATTTTTTTTTAGGTAGGATTATACTACTGAACATATACATAATAGTACTGTATTCTATTTTGTTATTTTATCAGCATAATAAACAGAAGTCTACAATATTTAATATCAAATACATACTGTGCTGTACATACTTCTATTGATTGCTACCTGTTAAAAATATAGTGCTAAATATCGTATACATTATTATCACTAGTATCTGTCGTGTATTTGAGAGGGTAAGGAAGGGGGTTATTTCTATTATCCGTCTATTCTCTCAACCGTCATGGTGACGGTCCCGAGACTGACGGATAATGGAGACTCCATTGTATATCCACTGTTTGAAAACTTTAACTTTTGTCTGTTAAAACTGTTGTTTTATGACACTATTAATTTATTTATTTGTATGAATGAATACAAATCTTTTCAGAAGATATAAAGATTAATACGTAAGTTAAATAGGGTTGTGCAAATATTCGGTACACTGAAACAAAAATGAAAAATGACAACTTTCATTTTCGTTTCGGTAAGAAATTTGGTTGACCAAAGTTGTAACAAAATTAAAATCTTCAATTTTTATGAGTATTCGCAAAAAAAAAAATGACAACTTTAATTTTTGTTTTGGTAAGAAATTTTGTTGACGAAAGTTGTAACAACATGAAAATCCTCGATTTTAATGAATATTTGGGTGTTTAATGAATGTTTATTTAGTGCACCAGCAAAGGAAATTATTGTCTGTAAATCATCTTGTTTGTTTTCATTATTTTATAACTAAATGAAATAAATAAAATTGAAATTTAAACGTAGGCAAGAACCTCTGTGGTAAAATACTCCGTATCCTAAATTTTTTTAAGTTGGTTTTGCAATGAATTTGTTATAACGAATATCTTGCTAAAATGTTATGAATTTCGTTTAACTTTCGTTAAGGACTGAGCTGTTAAGAAACTATTTTTCGTTTTAGTTTCAAGATAGTTTATAGCATATTTTTTGTTCGTTTTGTGAGAAAAAAGTTACATTTGCACAACCCTCAAGTAAAATGAAAATACAGAAATGAAAACACCACTTTTCAAGTTTCAAAATACTGCTTCCTGCCGTTAAAGCAACAAAATTTTCCTGCCCCACCTATAACATTACATATGTGTAACAATACTACAAAGGGTAAAAACATACAAAATATGTAGTATATATCACAAAACATATTGATAGTTAACTATCATAATTTACCTTGCAAACACACAGACCCATAAGAGGCTATCTAACAGGTAGGAAATTGAGGTTTTTAATATTAAAGAACTAAATCTCGAAAAATGTTTTCTGCTATGATGAAAACCAACAAAGAAGAACCACTGCAACTCCAGTGATCTCAACCAAAATTGCATATTTCTCATTATACAAGTACATACACTATTTTCATACAAAATAATTATCAATGACACTAAAGTATTATAGTAATAAATAAAACAACACCCACACTACTGATACGCCATCAAAACACAATGACTCTGCAAAGACTCGTGTACATTCCCATGAACAACAGATATAAGAGGAATTAGCAAATGTTGCATGAATTTTACTCACCTATAAAGACAAAGATCTGGTGGTGAGAGTACCTCAGCAACATTGATATAGACATGGTCTATAACAAAAAGAGAGGGAAATCACACTGTATTCACTGCAACATAATAGTAGCAATCAACACATACATAGAGCATACCATATTTTCAATAATTTCCTCTGTGCAAAAACTGCACCTTGTTTATTAAGCTCATTTTCTCAGTTACATTAATTACCCCCACCCCTCCCCTCCTTCCCACCCTTACAAGGCGCCACGTGCTGACAATTAAGCGAGAACACGTACGGTGGAAGGCTTTGTTCGGAGCTCTTCCACCTCACCCCCTCACACCTCCTTCCCTCCCCTAAAATGTGCCACGTGCCGCCGATTCAGGGCAGCGGCTGGCGTGTATAAAAACCCCTTTCCAAGAGTGGAGGGGGGTCAGTCGATTACTACCGCCCGTGAGTCAGTAATATCGGGTACGTCAGGCAGTCGTATCGGGGCAGTTGTTAGTTCATCTTCACCGCCGAGAGACGTCGCCGAGCAGAGAGTCAGGTCAGGGGTTCGGACCCCTGACCACGTCAGTACGTCAGCAGCAACTGTGGCCTTGCCAAGGCCTACCCATCGCCGGAGATCACCCACCACAGCTGACAGCACTCACCACTGAGTTAAGTATGACAATCACCGTCACAGAAGCCCCACTCAACCAAGAATTCGCCCAGTAAATCCGAGTAACCGAACTAGCACAGTACCGCACCTCTCAAGTGTTGATGTTGTGTATTTGTGAATATATACGAGACAATATATTCGTACTTCAAAATACAACAGTAATAGTCTACCTCATTACAATACCCACAACCTCCACGCACTTTATAGTCGGTGCCTGGGGGACATTAACTCTGACCAAATAAGCCGCCATGTCTTCAACAGTGTACCAAAGCGAGATGAGTTAATTTCGCGCCCAACTGTGGGGCCTACCTCAAGTTAAAGTAGCTCCCGAACGTAGGGCGCAACGCTATTCAATTAACCCAAAACGAGATGAGTTAAAATATTTCCTAAAAACTTATGAATGATCTAAAATCATTTCTTGGTAAGAAACCTCAAAAGTGGTACAAACAGAAACAAAAAAACCAAACTGACCCATCCCAAATGTTTACTTACATGGCTGTTGAAAATGTCAATTCCATTTAAGGTGGTAAAGTCCACAACAACATGAAGTTTGCAAAATGTTGAAGATGCATTGAGTTCTATAAAAAAAATTAGTGATGCGCGAGTTTGATTGTTACAGGTTCGAGTTGAATCAAGTTGTATGAAACTCGAGTCAAGTCGAGTGCAGTATAAAATTTTTTAGTTAAACTCGAGTTTGCACCATAAATGTAAATGTGTACCTATGTACATGGGTGTAACACCCACACCTTATAACTTCCTCCTCCATTTATACACAGAGTTTACCAAGAAAAAATTTGGGACTAGAATAATTCTTTGCATGGGTAAGTGATCCACAGCGCTGCCTTTTCCCTCTCGCCAAAGAGTGAATGACTATGGTGGAATGATGATGTCAGTCATGTGATGTTGACAGAAAGAAAAAGATAACTGTTACAGACGTGGAATGGGAGAGTGGCTTTCAGGCTGGTTCGTCAGCATGCCGCGGGGTGAACGGACAAGCAGTCCACATGTGAAATTTTTGTTACCTAATAGATGATTTTTAACACGTGTTTTTAAAACAGTAATTAAATGAGAAAAGTAATGACAACTTTACAGTTATGTATATTTCTGCTGAAAGTGTGACGTGCCCACGACACAACGGCTTTTCATGTTTCAATACTGTACGTCCGATAGTTGTATGTATTTGTGTCATGCTGAGACTGTACCTGTCACCTTGAAAAGTTACCGGTGGTCCATTATCTGATGTCACCCAGCGTGGTGGCATAGAGCCTTAGCACCAGTCGTGCTACGGCTTTCTACCACACAGCCACAGTACTCCTACGGACTCTCCACGACCTTCAGTTGTACATGTAGCTGGCCTTAGCACCAGTCGAGCTAGGGCTATCTACCACACAGCCACAGTCCTCCTAAGGACTCTCCAAGACCTACCAGTCTTCTTCCAGTTCTTCAGTCGATGACGCCTTCCCTACCGCAGCATCCAAAGAGTCGTCGCTACCCCCTGACACTTGCCGCCAAGAGTCACTACACCTGACACATAAACCACACGTGGTGCACCGGGTCCCTTCAAGACTACAAGCCACAATTAGGGTCTAGTTGTTTTCACAACTACTTAATTGTCAGCTCTAGTCCACTCTTCAAGCCAGGCTCCTCAAGCCGACAGGCCTCAACTGTCTTGCTCTTGTACAAAGTTCATTTAACACCTAAAGTGTATAGAGGTAAGAGGTAGTATGGGTCACCGTGTTTCTATTCTCAAGGGAATAAAACACATAGTCTTGCTAACTTGTCTTTCCTTGCTATGTAGTAAACGTGTGCCTTTTCTCCAACCTGGTAAGCATCACCCTTGAAGGGAGTGGCAGGGGACCGCAAATTGGCAACAGTTTCCGACATAGACTAGGAATGCAGGCAGCCCCTGACCAGGGCTGCACGTACATAAACAAAGAACAAGTTTGACGCGCACCCATACTGTGGACCCGGTACGTAAAGGTACCTGATGTGCAAATACGGTCGAGCCCCAACCACTATAAAGAGACACAATGAAGCATCTTAAGTCAGCTAACCCATTCCCTCCAGAGCGTATAAACTCGCTGGAGGGGGGACCAGGCCTGACGAGGCTTGACCCAGATACTTCAGGAGTACACTTTGGTTAGGAGTTTGTTGCCTGCCATACTCTACAGGATGAACATCAACACCTTTCCTGTCCATGAAGTTCGCTCACCGACGAGAGAGCAAGAGGAAACGCCCGAAGGACAGCTGCCATCCTTGCATCTCGCCACCCCCTAAGTTATCAACCTACACCAGCCCTTAGCTGCAAGTCCCCCACGGGAGAGAGCACAAGCCACCCGACAATTCGTGGAGCCTCACTCCGCTACCCTCCCTGCAAACCTATTTGGCCTCTCAGATAGGGTTCCCGGAGCTACTCACCCCGCCGTCGAACTACTCCGCCAGGAGTACACTCACCCCTTGGGAGTGGTCCCGTTCGACCCGGAGGACACCAGCGAGACCCCAGCACCATCCGACCACGTGCCTGCCAGCTGGCTGGCACCCCGGTCACCAGCAGGCGACAGCCAAGCTAGCCTGCCCAGTCGTTTTCTCCAGCCAGAGCCGAAGTCTTCCAGCCAGGGCCAGCGTCTGCCGAAAGGGAGTGACACCAGTGGTAAGCAAGTCCAAACCAGTGTGTCCAACTCCCGGAAGCATCACCTCGCCCTCACAGACTTTGTATCAAGTAGATGCTCGAAGCGTCCTACATTATATAAGGGGCCAGTGCGAGGCCGATGGGCCATACTAGACGCCTCCGCTGTAGAGTCCGCCCCCAACCTGTTCAACTGGCCTGGCGCAGAATTAAAAACTTCCCCACTCTTGCAGTGACGTCCCTCTCCCTAGACCATCATGTGTCACATTTTTATCACAACACAGTTACAAATTAAAATAACTTTACTTTTAATAAATGAATCTTTTACTTTTCTGTGATAAGTTTCAAAACAAAATTTGCTACCGACACGACATTTAATTTGAGATTGTAAAAGCAATGGTTATTATTTTTAAATATTTTTTGCAACTGCTATATACACTGATGGAGTACAGTTTTGAAGTAAAGATGTCTACATGTTAAAATAATATTATTTTATTAAAGTACACAATTTAATTTCCTCATGGGAAATGTAAACACAGGTTGTATCGCTGATGATGTGTTAGGCATATGCACAACATTGCAATCTGTTTTTTAGCTAATTTAGCTCGCTCAGTAGTCTTTTCTCCATAACTGGGGTACAGTTTTGCTCAGAATACATCAACCTCTTAAATTAATTTATATTTAATAAATTAAAACAATATAAAATGTCTCATTTCCTTGCTGAAAATGTAAACCCGGGCTGTATCGCCATTGTTGTGCATTATGTTTATTTTTCTTTAATTTTAACTCATTCAGAAGTTTTTTCTGCATAACCAGGCTATCATTTACTCAGAATACATTATCTTAACATATAAATTCTAATTTCATCAATAAAAACGGATCATTTTTCCATTAGAGACGTATAAACATGACTTCATGTACCCAGTTAGCAAAATGTGCTGTTTGGATGCAATTTTCACGTTTAGAGTGTGCCACATGGGTAGTAATTCAGCTGTTTCGGTTCATACAGACAACTTGGTAGTACTGCCAAATTTTGGAGGATCGGGTCTGTAAAATCGAGGTAACTTTTAAATACATTTCCAGCATGCTGCACTGAATCATTATTATTACTACAGAGTGGCTGAAATGAAGAACCCCATATAGCTAGTCCAGACTGCAGATGTACTTACAAATATGAGCATGATGAAGAAGGCAGCCAGGTAGGACGTGCGGGCCATCCACATGTTGACAAACCTATAATGCTCCCCCGTCACTACATTCCTGCACATACACACACACACCTTTGTCAAATAAACAGCTTCCACATTTGAATACACATTTGACATACAGATATTAGCTCTCGACATCACCGTTAAGAGCAATGCAAATCTCTTCACTCACTTGGTATACAGATATAGTTTTATCATCAACATATTAACAATTCCGAATATAGCATCTGCTTATAAGGGTCAGTTCAGCTCTTTTTTTGGTTCTGTTCAGTTTCAGTTCTCATAAAGTGGTTCTCGGTTCATATGTTCAGTGGGTATGGAATGCTGCCACAATTTTTATTTCTTAACATAACATCAGGTACAACATAATAATTGACAGTCACATTAATGCAAAAATACTGTTACACCATTAAACACTTGTGAATTAAAAATACATTTCTAAATTTAAAAAATGAAGGTGGATCTGCCTTCCAGCAGATATGGGAGAGGTATTTGGCAGGATACTATAGCATGTGTTTATTTATAAAGTAATCAAACATATGCTCAAAACATCAAACAGTTCATTTACTGCACTATAAACACTAACTTAAGAATCACAAAATTCACTTTTACAACACATTCATTTAAGATCACAACCTCAAGCTAATATGTGAACATCATAAACATGTCACCAGAATGTATCACTCAAACACCATTCTTCTTGTAGTATATATTTATGTTTATAACTTGGTGATATGTTTGCAAAAATATGCATCATTCATTTAGACTAAACAAATAGATCCATAGAAATTAATTTTTAATACTGAAGGATGACGCGTAACCGGCATTTCTTTTTTTCCACTCCAACTCCTCACGTGCGGCGATTAGTCACCCTTACGGATCATCAAACCCCGAGTCTTCTTGCCTCCAGATCCGACAGGCAGCTCCCAACCTGGGACACCCAAGGAAATGGTGGACGAGCCACTTATGCCAGATGCACACATGACACAATCGTTCTCGCCCGGCAAGCAGAGCGAAGTCAGTTGTCCCTAAGCGAGCACTGGATACCACCCGCACACAGGGAAACTTCCCTGCTTCATTTCTTCTCCAAGAGAGCGCATCAAGGGCTGTGCCGGCCACAAAGGAAGGACAAAGGGAGAAGCCAACCCTACCAAAGATACCCGAACCGAAGGAAGCACCGTCAAGCTGTATATAAGGCCAGACATGCCCCCAGAAAGCCAGTAGTGGTCTTATACGCTCAGCAGGTCCCTCTACCACAGCCGTGATAGAGCTCTCTGTTACCATCTACCTACAGCCTAGAAGTATTCCAGACCAGCTACCAGCCAACCCGGAACTACCAGCTAACCAAAGTCTTCAACATCCCTACACACTCTCCACTTTGGAGCGTTCTCCTTAGTCCCTTCAGGACAGCATAGTCGACAGTCAGGGTTCGAGACGTTCTCACGGCTGCCTAATTCGTTTGCTCTAATTTTGTCAACAGGTCTCCTTCATCTGTTCTAACGTAACTTCCGCCGGTTACTTAAGAATCACAAATGCATCGGAGTTAGTACAGGTCACCATGTTTATTTTCTTTGAATAAACACATTTCGAGACTAACCACAGCGTTCAGACTCTAAGGTGAATTGTAACCTATCTGTAACCAGGTAAGTGCCATCCCTCAAGGGAGAGGCAGGTGACTGCGACTTGAACCAAATTTCCACCAATTGATTAGGACTACGAGCTTTCCTTCACCGGGCAGCACGTATGTCAGAAAACACCTCATATTTGCCGGCCGGCCACCCATACTGTGGACTAAGTGTGCAAAGGCACTTGGTGCACCCGCACAGTAGAGCCACCTTATTAGGTGCACTTAACAAGGAAGTGAGTAGGCCATCCGAGTCAGCTAACCAACTCCTTACATCACGTGCAATTCACCGGTTGGAGTGCCAGACCTGGTCACATTGAAGCAACTCGCAATGAAGCGGTAGAGCCACCCCAAGACGGCTAACCCACTCCATCCACCTTGTGAAATTTGCTGGTTGGAGTGACTGGACTGACGCTGAGTGACTCGATCGCCTCTGGGCACACTTAGCTAGGGAATTCTGTCGCCTGCCCCTGCTTTGTCGCAGTTGTACTATAGAACCTAACCCTATGCCCCTCACCCAGAGAGGAGGGACAAAGTGGAGTGATAAGAAGGCAGTTTCAACTCCTACAGCCAATCAGTTACTAAGTAACCCATCCCAGTCAGCCTTCAGCTACTCCTCCCCTCTGGAACAGGCACAATCCGCCCGAAGACTGCGGAGGTCTCATCTCCCAGTTACGCCTAGCCATCTGTCCAGACTACCCCGCAAGACTGCCAGAGAGCAGAGAGCCGCACACCCCATCGTCGTCCGCCTACGCCTGGGTTTGCCTGTGACTACCGCCGCCAGAACTCAGTCGGCCCAAGGACAGCCCGCACACCGCCTGCCGTCCTAGAACGGGACCCTGAACGCTGATACCAGCTGCCCACCGTCAGTCAACCCCAGGTATGGCCAACGCCAGGTAAACCAGCACCAGCCACCATCTTAGCAGCTAGGAGGGCTCTCGTTTGCACTGACGACTACATACCTTGCCGACGGTCTACCCGTACAACATTGTATACATGGCTGGCAAAAGTGAAACGTAATTGCAACCTGGTCTTCACTCAGTAGAGCAAACGTCCCGAATGTTAAATGACCTCACGCACTGAGGACCTTCTAGCACGTGTGAAAAGTTCCTGCATCTTAACCATCATGCATCAATACAGTGAAACCTCCTTAAAAAGTTTCCTGCTTAATTAGTTCATTAATTTTACACCTCATCTATACACATATGTATTATTTAGGATTTAACACTTTTAATAAGTTTTTCTGGTAAAATAGCAGGATTTTTATCAGTCCCTTCAGAAATGTCTTAACAGGGTTTTACTGTTTTATGTTATGAATTACATAATTAGTAGATAGCTTCTGAAGGTGAACCATGTTAGTGAAACTATTTAACAACAAACCTAAGGTATCCCTTGTTGTCCTCCTGTTCTGCAAGCATCTTGATGCTTGCCATGAGGAGGTCATCGTAGCCCAGGAACTCTTCCAGAATGAAGCGACTGAACGAGTCCCCAAAACACTCGTCCTTGTTAGGGTCAAGCGTGACTATCTTCACAGGGATGTTCAGTCTCTGACGAGTGCCCGGGGACAGCCGCAAGAAGCCATACTCCAAAGAGTACTCCACTATGTATTCCCCGTCAGGCCACACTGTCAAAACCATCCACAGCAATACATAAACACACAAGAGATTACAACCTCATTCACACAATATGTTAACATGTCTTCCCAATGAGGACAGACCCAAACATTCATAATTTATCAGTCATTACGCGAGCCACGTGATGTTCGTACCAGTGACAGTAGCAGTAATACATCAATCAGAAGTGTAAAATATGACGTCCTTTCTTGACAATCCTACTGTAATTTACAAAATTGGCATTTGTATTTTCAAGCACAGCTTAACATAATTATCTTGCTTAAGTATACCAAGAAAACTGTGTTGTCATCAGTGAAATTTACATGCCTAAAGGAGCAACATAGGGCTTGATGCCTCAGGAGATATATTGTACATGTCCGATAGGCTGTGTGGTATCGAACCACAGACTACGTTATGGATGATAGTTTCTGTATTCACCCAAAAATAAGATGATAGTTTTCACTTTAAACCGTATTTTAAAAAAATGGGGGTTGTCTACAATCAACAGTAAACCTTTTCAACCTACAATAACACACAATGTAAATGCATATATTTTTCTTATAAATATGCACACACACAATTCATAATAAAGCTAAATACAATTCAGTTTTATCTAAACTTCCCTATTTACATTGTGGTTATAGCTTTAACCTACTGCTGCTATGTAAATAATGGAAGTCATTTGTAATTCAAAACATTAAACTCCTAGATAACATGGTAGGAAAGTAGTAAGCACTTTTTGCCTCTTTCATACCACGGTTGTGTTCTTAACTACCAACGACCTGCAGTAAATGATGCATGGTTTTGGTTCCATAAAGGTACAAAACCAATATTTGTAAACAGTAATTTGAAAATATTTTCTGAAAGAAAAGAGTTAAAATAATATGCCATATACAGTATTTTTTTAATGTCTTAAAAAAATTTAATACTAGCATTTATTATAGTGTACATTTATAGCATTAATCTTAGTCAATTAGTATTATAATTTTATGCAGTGATTTAAGCAAAAAAATTTAAAGTGATTTAGCTTATTATTTTTTTGTGATTCCATGCAGTGACTTTCTAAGCAAGACGACAAAATTGTGAGTAAATTATTTTTCTTGAAACATGATATAATATGGGGGTTGTCTTACAATCAGGGTTGTCTTATTTTCGAGTGAATAAGGTAATTTCTTCATGCCGACTACTAGGCACTGGGTTACGGTCTCTCTCTAGCTTGTCAGTTTAACCAGGCCATGACACCAAGACGTCATGAAAGTAAGTAAATTCCCAAATTTTTTTGGTCTGGTTCATTTGGTTTTAATTTTACAGCTCTTCAAACTTTCAGTGAATTGTGAAGTGCATTGTTACAATATTTCTGAGGTCTTCTTTGCAAGCTGCACTCCCTTACAAAAATTATCACAGTTTTCTCATAAAGCTTGCAATCTCTCTGAAATTTTATAGCCTTATTAAATAAATCATGGTGATTTCAAAAAATATATATACAACTACTTTAAAAGGCAATTAAAAGACATAAACTTTTTTTTTTTATAAATTTTATAATTTTTTATGCAAAAACAATACTTTCTAAAAACTGAATTATTGCAGTGAGGGAAGGTTATAAGCATAATATATGTATTTTTTAATGTTAACCAACAAATGTATTTATTAATACAAAAGAATAAAATAAATGACTTTTTTATTCCTTTTCTTCATAAAATATTTGTTCCCAAAAATGAGATGAAGTGGCAGCTAAATTTATAATTAGTCATATACTCATTTTTTAACTCAAGAAGTAGTTTATCATCACCAATAAACTATTTAATAGAGAGAGGGAGTCCACGTGTGAGAGAGAGAGATTATGCATGTTAGAGAGATGAAGCTGTTTGAAACAGGCTTCTGCTAACTCATGGACGATTTAGCTTCTAGTTTGCTCACAGATAGGATTATAGCATGTTTGACAGTCTGTGAATCTATATATATAAAAATGTTGTGTCCATTTGTTCGGACGCGTATAACTCCCGAAAAAATCAACCAATTTTCATTGTTTTTTTATACACTGGAGAGCCAAAAAAACTGGTATAGGCGTGCATATGCAAATAACAGAGGTATGGAACAATCAGAGTAACACAATGCGGTCAGCAGCGCCTATATAAGACAACAAACATTTGGCAAAGTTGCTAGATCGGTTACTGGTGCTACAATGGTAGGTTATCGGGATTTAAGTGAGTTAGAATGTGTTGTTATAGTCGGCACACGAGAGATGGGACATAGCATCTCCGAGGTAGCGATAAACTTTCGATTTACACGTAGGACCATTTCACGAGTGTACCGTGAATATCGGGAATCCGGTAAAACATTAAATCTTCGACATCGCTGCGGGCGGAAAAAGATTGTGAACGAACGGGACAAACGACGACTGATGAGAATCATTAAACGTAACAGACGTGCAACCCTTTCTCAAATTGGCACATATTTCAATGCTCGGGCATCAACAAGTGCCAGCATGCAAACTGTTCAACGGACCATCATTGATATGGGCTTTCGGAGCCCACTCGTGATCCTTTGTTGACTGCACGATACAAAGCTATACGCCTCGCCTGGTCCCGCCAACACCGCCATTTGACTGTTGATGACTGGAAACACGTTGCCTGGTCTGACGAGTCTCGTTTCCAATTGTATCAGGTGGATGGACATGTACGGGTATGGAAACATCCTCATGAATCCAAGGACCCTACATGTCAACAGGGGACTGTTCAAGCTGGTGGAGACTCTCCTCACATTCATATGGATTTGTGGATTGCCCTGCAGGATTCATAGTGTGAATTGCCTCCTGCATACCTTCAGACATTAGTCGCGTCCATGCCACGTCATCTTGCGGCACTTCTGCGTGCTCGTGGGGGCCCTACACGATATTAAGCAGGTGTACCAGTTTTTTTTGGCTTTTCAGTGTAAACCTTCCTTTCATTCCCACTAGTGTTTGTACACCTTTTTTTTTTATCTGTATTACCTGCAAAGGTACTAAAATCTGCAAAAGCTCATTTTTACCATGCTTTCGCATTAGGAAGCACCTTTGTTGACAGCTGTCTGTTAGAAAATTTCAGTTTGTTGTTCTCAATGTTTTTTTTTATTGTTTTCAGAATGCCACGCGCAAGACCAAACATCGAACGTCACAATTGCAGAGCTGCAGCACGACGACGTAAAGTTGCAAGCCAAACTGAGGAGCAGCGTTTGGAAGCAAACGAACAAGATCGGCTCAGAATGGCTGAGACACGTGCGCATGAATCGCTGGAGCAACATGAAACCAGAATCTCTGATCAACGTTTGCGAGCAAGGCGAGCGCGTACCGCTGCTTCAGATGAACATCGTCAAGAATTAAGATATCAAGTAACAATCAGTAGAGCTGAACGGCGCCAAGATACATCATCAAGGGAAGTCCGTTATTATAGTCGCCTAGATTATCGGTACGACCCGAATAAAGATTACAGTACAAAATCTCATGTTGTCATCGGCGCTATGGATGAAGTATGTCCTCATTGCAAAGCATTGAAATTCCATGCTGAAACGAAAGGCATGTGTTGCGCCGGTCCAAATGACGTCTTTCGGAGCTAGCCACTTCGTCAATTGATGGTGCATTGAATCTTTGCTCATGTTGACTGTCAGGCGTTTTGTCGGGTCGAATAACAATTTTATGACTATCAGACGGCATTCAGTCTAGTGCTGGTTTGAACAATCTTAATTTATTTTTGGTATTAAACATTTCTTGCAATTCAGAAACAATTGACTTTTTTATGCCGTAAGCAATTGCGCAACGTGTATTCAATTCATCGTTTTTGTCACCGATGAAGTATATTTGCAAGAACTTATTACCGCCGTCTGGAAATGGGAGCAAAGAGTAGGCTCTATGATATATTTGGCCTTGCACTTTGAACGTAGGCATGAAATTGTCTGTAATTACGTTTATTCTTATTGTTGGAGAGGAATTCAACAACAGAAATATTGTTCTTCATCGAAGAAATGAACAATTGCAGCGAGTATCCGACACTCATCGTTGCTATGATCCTCTCCAATATCCACTTATTTTCTGAGATGGTCACGATGGATATCACTTCAACATTAAAATGGTAGATCCAGTCAATGGTGGGGAAACAAACAAAAAAGTCAGCGCAATGAATTATTATTCATATAGTTTGGTGATTCGCGAAAATGAAGACAACCACATATTGCAATGCAGGCAACTGTTTCATCAATTCGTTGTTGACATGTACGTGAAAATCGAATCAGAACGTCTTCTGTTTATTCGATCAAATCAACAAAAGCTTCGTTCGGAAGAATATGTTCATTTGCTTGATGCAGTGGTTAATGATGGCAAAATGACTAACATTGGACGTCTCACAATATTACCGGCAACATACACAGATAACCCAAGGCACATGCACGAATACACGCAAGATGCCTTTGCATACGTTTGCAACTATGGACGGCCAGACTTATTTATTACATTCATGTGTAATCGAGCATGGGAAGAAATAAAAAACCACTTGCTTCCTGGACAAACGCCGATACATAAACATAATGTCACAGTATGTGTATTTCGACAAAAATTGAAATCATGACTAAACGTGAAGTTTTTGGCCAAGTGCGTTGCTGGATGTACTCCGTAGAATGGCAGAAAAGAGGATTACCGCACGCCCACATCCTATCTGGCTATATACCAAAATCAATTCCAGCAAAATTGACGAAGTGATATCAACTGAAATACCCGGCGCCAACACTGGCAGAGGATTGCACGAAGTCGTGACTAAAAACATGATTCACGGACCTTGCAGTGCTATCAATCCTACGTCACTGTGCATGGTAGATGGTAAGTGTTCAAAAAGATATCCTCAGGCATTAGTAGCATACACAGTTACAGGCAATGACAGCTACCCACTCTACAAAAGAAGATCTCCAGAAAATAGTGGGAGAACAACCACCATCATTGTGAGAGGTAACGAGATTGAAATAGACAACCGCTGGGTCGTTCCGTATTGCCCACTGCTCTCAAAAACATACCAAGCACAAATAAATGTTGAATACTGCAACTCGGTAAACTCAATCAAATATATCTGCAAATATGTAAATAAAGGTAGCGACATGGCAGTATTCGGGGTGTCGAAAGAAAATACAGCAAGAGATGAAATTACTCAGTACCAAATTGGTAGATATATAAGTAGCAACGAAGCAGTATGGAGAATTCTATCTTTTCCAATACACGAACGAAATCCAGCAGTAGTTAATTTAGCTGTTCACTTAGAAAATGGTTAAAGAGTATATTTCACAGAGGCTAACATACGAGATAGAGCAATCAATCCACCAGCAACGACCCTCGCAGCATTTTTTTCTTTATGCCAAAATGATGACTTGCGAAAAAACTATTATATGCAGAAGTTCTTACGTATTACACGTACAATGCAACCAGAAAATCGTTTGAAAAAAGAAAGCGAGGAAAACGAGTTAGCTGTCACAATGGTATCTTCGAAGAAAATACATTAGGGAGAATTTACACTGTGCATCCCAATCAAGCTGAATGCTTTTATCTTCATCTTCTATTGGTTAATGTTCGCGGACCGACTTCATTCCAGCATTTAAGAACTGTCAGAGGAATTACTCATGAGGAATTACTCATGACACATACCGTGCCGCATGCCAAGCACTTCGATTACTGGAAGACGATAAAAACTGGGAAGATTGGCTAGCTGATGCGTGCGCAACATCGAATCCTCATCAAATACGTCTGCTATCGGCAATCATACTAACTACTTGCTCACCTTCATCACCATCAGAACTATGGGAAAAGTACAAATTGCATATGGCTGAAGACTTATTGCGACGATTCAAAGAAATCAATATGGATCTGAACCGGGATTTCACGCCAGATATTTACAATCAAGCACTAATTCTGATTGAGGACCTCTGCTTAGAAATCGTGAAGAAGCTTCTTGCTCAGTTGGGAATGCCATCACCCAATTGTTCTGCTTCTGCTATGTTGGAAAGGGAATTGCTTCATGAAAAGAACTATAACACAGTCGATCTACTGTCATACGTACGATTGAACGTTCCTAAACTCACAAACGAACAAAAAAACATCTATGATCAAATAATGAATGCAGCGAACAATCAAAGAGGAGGACTCTTCTTCTTAGATGCACCAGGAGGTACTGGGAGAACATTTCTCATTACGCTCATTTTAGCGACGGTTCGATCGCAGAATGAAATTGCGTTAGCACTAGCGTCCTCCGGAATTGCTTCTACACTCCTATTTGAAGGCAGAACGGCGCATTCAGCTTTAAAGCTGCCATTAAACTTGCATGCAATTGAAAATCCCACATGTAACATTTCCAAAACATCTGGAATGGAAAAAGTGTTGCAAAATTGCAAGATCATAGTATGGGATGAATGCACAATTGCCCACAAAAAATCTCTGGAGGCTCTCAACAGAACATTGCAAGACTTGCGGGGAAGTATTCGCACATTTGGGAATGCCTTAGTATTGCTCACAGGAGACTTCAGACAAACATTGCCTGTGATTCCTCGCTCTACACCAGCAGATGAAATATATGCGTGCCATAAATTTTCACCTTTATGACAACATGTTAAATCATTCAAACTAACTACAAATATGCGCATCCAATTGCACAACGATCCTTCTTCAGGAATATTTTCACGCCAATTGTTGGAAATTGGAAATGGAACATTGCCTGCAGATAACATCACAGGACAAATTACATTTCCACAAAATTTTTGTACTGTAGTTACCTCTAAAGGTGAACTGATAGATCACATATTTCCAAACATCGCAATGAACTACGTATGTTGATTACAATTGGATAAGCGAAAAATAAAGATGTTTACGAAATAAATGACAGCATCCTTGAGAAAATCCCAAGCAAACATTTCACATAAAAATCTGTGGATGTAACATTACAGCAAAATGAAGCTGTAAATTATCCACCAGAATTTCTAAATTCGCTTTATGTTCCAGGATTGCCTCCACATATACTAAAATTGAAAATAGGAGTGCCAGTAATTTAACTTCGTAACATCAATCCACCAAAACTTTGCAACGGCACACGCCTTGCAATAAAAAAAATGATGGGCAATACTATAGAAGCTACCATCTTGAAAGGTGCTTTCAAAGGAGAAGATGTGCTTCTTCCCAGAATTCCATTTATTCCATCAGAAATTCCCTTTCACTTTAAAAGAACACAGTTTCCAGTCAGATTGGCATTTGCAATGACAATAAATAAAGCTCAAGGGCAGTCATTGCAAATGTGCGGAATAGATTTAGAAACAGAATGTTTTTCGCACTGCCAATTGTATGTGTCGTGTTCTAGAGTAGGAAAACCACACAACTTATTCACACGCGCGGAAGATGGTAAAACTAAAAACATTGTATACAAACAAGTACTTCTATAATAAAGATTTTGAAAATACATATACTTATTTCAATTAATTTTACAGAAATGAATAGAACCAAAATCTTTTATGCCACAGCAACGCGTGGCCGGGTAAGCTAGTCATAAACAAGGTATGTGAGCACTGGGCAGGCTTTCCAGTTAGTAGCTTAGTTGGAACAGTGTTGCAAGTGAAGTTCTAATGTTTTCAAGTCAATAGTTTAATTTTTAATTTTATGTTAATGATAGAGATTTTTATAGGTGAAATGTAATTTGTTGCAGTGTTAGCGTACATGTTCGTTATTATTACACTTTGAGGAATACAAAATGGATGATACTGAGTGTGGTGTAGGGCAGGTTGACAAAGTGCCGCAAGTCTAACTATGTCTCAAAGAGAGCTATTATAAATGTAGCAGATTTAACTGAAGGGGATAAAATTATTTTGAACTGTACAACAGTTAATACTGAAAACTTAAAAATGGCATGTATGCACCATATGAGTGTTTTCGTGCAAAAGTTTGGATGTTTGCAAAAAGTATACTGATCCCCTCCAGAAACACAAGAAAACTGTGAAGAAATCACTACTTCTGGTGACTGTACAGCAATCTAAGGAACTAATACTGAAAGGCCTTAAAAGTAAAGTCAGGGCAGAAACTGTGTTCTCGGTGCAGAGGTATTTTGCTTGAAAGTGATAGGACTTCTGATGAAAGTGCACAATGTTTCAAAGAACCTGAAGATACTAGTTTACTTGTAGAAGTGACAGATTCATCTAGCACTGAGGCAGGTTGTTCTATGCAATTACATTCTCTCAGTCAACATACGAAAGTTGGGAAGAAAAAAGTAGAGTAGTTTCAGGCAAATACACAAGGCAAGATTGAAAAAGATGAAAAAACGAAGAAATATTTTAAACAGAAAGCATCTGATATGGACAAAGTTGTAAATGATAATAGATGACTTGAAATCTGTTACAAAAGAAAGGCAATTTCAGTTACTAACAATTCCTGCTTCACTTATATGGACTCGTAAAAAAGTGCAAGAAACATTTGGGGTATCAGACTATGCTGTGTGACAAGCTCAGAGACTTGTTAAGGAAAACGGATTTTTAGCAGAATCAGATACTAGAAGAGGGAGAAAACTGAAACCTGATACTGTTGATTTAGTGAGAAACTAGGGATGTTATGATTCCACTTTTCCTTGATTCTCGATCTCGATGCCGATACCACTCTCAATTCTCTATTCCAAAAAACGTGATTCTTTCAGTTACAGACAATTACTTTACAGAGCTAAATACTGTATAGGAGGGTGTGAAATAAGACAATTACTTTACAGAACTAAATACTGTATAGGAGGGCGTGAAATATAAGCATTTAAACTAGGTCTACACTAATAGTAGGCCTATTACTAACATCCTTACCAATATTATAAATGCGAAAGCGTGTCCGCGCGTGCGTGCGTGCGTGTGTGTGTGTGTGTGTGTGTGTGTACATTTGTTAACACTCAACTCCATAACGGCTGAACGGATTTCAATGAAATTTGGTATGTAGGCACTTAAGTCCTGGAATAGGACATAGGATACTTTTTATCCCGGAAAATTGTACAGTTCCTGTGGAATAACAACAAAACGTAATTCTGCAACGGCTGGGAACGTGACCGAAATATGTTTTTCCTCTGGTGTCAGAGTTTATCAGGCCACCCAACGACCTCTGAAATGGCTTAACGACTGCTATCAATCGATAACAACCGGGACCAAATATTTAACGTGCCCTCCGAAGCCTGGAAGCGCTCAGATGTTATGCCACTAAACGGTCACCCCTCAAAATGTGTGCCGTTGGGTACCTAGGTACACTTATTTCTAAAGCAATAACTTGATTAAACTCACGTTTTGATTTTCATACATCCACGCTGGAAAGCAAAAATGTGGTAACTACGCGATAGTTGCACAGATACACTCCAAAAACATTACCCTACTTCTTGGTTAACGGGGAAAAAATATTTCCTTCCTTTTGGGTTGCCGTAATCAGTTAAAAACCCAGGCCAACATAGTATAATTTTATAATTCTGTTTTCACATAAATGAATTGTCTTTTTCCCAATTTATTTATTAGTGTATCACTGTAAAACTCAATTAAACCCGGGCAAAGCCTGGCCGGTTCGCTAGTAAATAATACAAAACTGAACAGCGGGAGTTCAAAA
Organism: Clitarchus hookeri; assembly: GCA_002778355.1. NCBI lineage: Eukaryota > Metazoa > Arthropoda > Insecta > Phasmatodea > Phasmatidae > Clitarchus > Clitarchus hookeri. The sequence goes on from NQII01001701.1 coordinate 331,304, forward strand.
GAGGCATACGAGATAATTTTGAAAAATATATATATTTACACACACACACACGCACGTAAGCACGCTCACACCCGTCCTCACCCATGCATGCACACGCACACAGGACACAGATGATACAAAGTTTGTAAACACTTGGTGATTTCATTAATGATTTAGCTGATAAAATCAAGAAACTGATATCAATTTCATTCATATCAAAGTCACAATCACCTTTCTTGAAAGATTTCAAAGACAATGTTCTTTCAGATACAGCAACAATTCTGATGGACTTCAGTGATAAATACAATTTTACAATCCAGGATGAAGCCCAGAGCTATCACTGGATGCATCAGTCTTGCACTGTTCATCCTGTAGTACTACACTGCAGAAACTCAGAAAAACGAAAAAATGTTTCATCCTACTGTGTCATATCTGTTTTGACCTCAAGCATGATGTGACCATGGTGTACAAAATCCAAGAAATAATTGTGAATATTCTTAAGGAAAAATCCCCTCACACAAGGAAAATACACTACTTTAGTGATGGTTGTGCTGCACAATAAAAAAACCAGTACAACTTTATCAACCTGTGTCTACATGAAAATGATTTTCAGATTAAGGCAGAGTGGTCACTTTTTGCCAACAAATCAGAGCGTGATGAATCGGTGGAACAGCCACATGCTGAGCTCAAGAAGAAAGCCTGCAGAGGCCGCTGGAGAGGCAGATCACAAAGGCAGTCCAGTTCTTAATATTTTGTGAAACAAATAACAAAATTTGGATGCATGTACTTATGTACGCGCGTTAGAAGTTATACTTCTTCGGCGTAATAACCACGGTTATGTTGACAATGGGTCATACCCCTACCACGTTCACTGTCGAATTTCCTTACAATGTGTGCGCACAACTTCCGTTGCACACCAAACTTTTACCCTTAACCCCCCCTAAAATAAGTATAACTTCAAAAAAAAGTTGGTTTTCACTATATTGACAAAAAGAGAGTAAATTGAACGTGTTTAACTCTTGAAAAGCAGTTCAATGGTGCACAGACTCTTCCTGGTACTAGAAACTTCCATAGCTTCAAGCCCCTTGATTTGGCTGGCACTATCGAAGCTTGATCAATAAGTGCAGACAAGGATTCCTCACTCACACACGTCAAAATTGGACAGTATTTGTATGACTAATCTGTTGGCAAAATTGAAGAATGACTCAGAACTACCTGCGACATTTTATAAATGTTGACTCGGCAGAAAATTATCTGCAGCTAGACAAAAGTGGAGATGCAGTCAACATCTGCCAATTCGGCAGAAGCCAATTCGAATAGGCACTAATCTTTTCTATCTTTGTTATCTAGAACAGAGACGAATGTTGTTAATGTTTGTTCGGTTAACAACGTGATACATATAGTTTTAATTAATGTGAAGTATATGAGAGATACTGCTGTATAACACTTGTGCTGTATAACACTTGAAAAATGTAAAATCAATTGTTCATAAGTGTTTTTATGAAAAAAGAAGCTCAGCTTTGTGGTTTTGGAAACAACATAAAGAGCAATTTCATTGCTGTTTCGTGAATACTGAAATTATTACAGAATTACACGAACTAATATAATTTCTCTATATTTCACATTTTTTTGCAGTGCGCAAAAATTTTTAGACCCTAGTAATATATCACTGTCCAAAAAAATGTTACACCACCAAAGTCAGCAAGATACAAAGCAAAGAGAGACAAATCACTTGGCACCTTTTAATTTTAAGACTTACCAGCCCGAACCAACTTCTCCATCTCCGAGACAGATTCCTTGAGAGGAGCAATCATTTGATCTCCATCTCCTCCTAACGACACGTCTTCCTTCAGCGTATCATTAACATTCACTGTGTTCTGTAACAGGCCAAAGTGACAAAACTGGTACAGTTGAATGAGATAGTTATACTGCATATAACTGAGGCATTAAAACTGACCTAATTACTGTATTTGAAGTATTAATAAGAAATGCATTAAAAAGTAAATATAAGCATAACTTCAAAGAAATGTGAGATTAACTACCATACTCACGTGAATATATATAATGACCTTGAAAATAAGGCAGCTCTTACACTTTTACTTTGGTCAACAGGTAATATTTCTTTCTTCTGCTATTGAAAGATGTAATAAAACAAAATTTTTTTGAGGCACTTAAAATAAACTTTAACATACCAAATCCTGTGCAGTTATTAATCTACAGCACACTATACCTCAATAACACAAACCTTAAAGAGACCTGAATTTTTACAGTTTATAATAATGTGATGAAAGCAGATGAGAGGACTCTGATCCTCTGAAGAGGATTTATTTACAAAATGATTACTTATTATTAAAGTTGCGTTACATGGTTCCCATGACATTGGAGTGGAAGAAGGGTGGGATGATGTGACAAGATATTGTCTGTCTCATATAAGTTGGCGAGATTTTGACAGTGGCAACTGGACAAAATCCTGTATCAGCTGATGCACGAAGGAACAAAAGTTAATATTACGTTGGCTATTCTGAGTGCACTGCCAACGCACATCAGGCAGGCAGAAAATATGTGATAAGAAAGAGTTCCTTGATTAACTAATACATTTTATTTTACATTGTCATAAAACAGTGTTAAGATAGTGTTACAAACTAAACTTCAGGATAGAGTAGTAATGTAGGGGTGTTCAAAATGAAATGCACAATAAAACGATCCATATCCAAATGAAATGCAACTTCAAAACCTTTTTCACGTTGCATCCCCACTCTCCATCCATGCTTTCCGTAAGTGCTTGATATTAATTCTAAAAGCATACAGAAATATTGCATAATATTGTTGAATTATTTTTTCTAATAATTTGACTAAATGTATTTTTAATTCATGTCGTTCCAAGCCAGTAATAGAAGAGCAGTCAACTTTTAAAAAGATGGGATCAACAGGCAGACTAGCGTGCTGCTACCAGTTGAGCAATGCAAATGGCTCACACCTCGCCCTGTCATGCCTGGCGCGCCATCTGTCCGGTCTTTCCCGAAGCATTACCAGCCAGAAAAGAATAGCTTTCATGTGTAATATATAAAAAATTTACGAACAGATGCCAATAGTTTTATTTTTCCGCAAGCTCTGCATAATTTTTAAAGTACCATATATTTCATGTACAGCGATTTTTAGTACTAGTAATTTCTGTTCGGCCGGTAATCGTTCGTCTACATAAATTGTACGCCATATTATTCTCCCCAAAACCCATTTCCTTGTTTCCGTTTTGTTACTAACCCATTTCCTTGTTTCCGTTTTGTTACTATATTGTATTAATAAAACGAAGAAAGTGGGACACCCGTAAATAGTTTTTAAGCAATTCTTAAGTTATTCCACGTCACATATTTCCAACTCAAACTGTTTAGTATCAGTAGTAGCAGAATTACTGCTCTGCAATCAATAGTCGTTGGTGAGTTGTTGGCGAATAAAAGTGCATTCTCAATCAAGTTTCCCAAATTACTTTTTGTTCCAGTTATATTAGTTATGACTTCCAAAGTGTGATAATAGCTACAACTACCATCTCGCAAATGTTAATCCAAATTTACTGTCTCGGACAAATTAAAAAAGAGTTAGAAAACATTAAATTTTTTGCAGGGGTTTTTTTATTATATTTTTACTTTTATAACTTAGAATTTTTAAGACAGATACAAGTCTATAAATACCTTAAAATTTGTTTAGTATTACAGTACGATGACAAGTGGATTAGCTGAAAGCGCGTTGATAAAAAATACAGCCTCCACTTGGCGCACCCGCTGATGGCAAAAGGATACACAAACTAAAAGTAAACATTGGCGCTACTTTCGTCGAACTGTCAAAATCTTGCCAAGTTACATGAGACAGAGAGTAAGTAAGTACTGCTTCTCTCAGAGGCCATGTGCCGTCAAGTGCCATGTGCTATGATGAGAACACGCAAGGCTGTGTGTGACGCATGAGAGAGAGGCAGGCTGTACGCGCTCCCTGTGATCAATACCGCAATCGCTTTTTTTTTTTTTTTTTTTTTTTTTTTTATAAAAGGNGCAGTAGCTGCTTTGCTTGTTGACTGGCATGCGACATATCAAATAGTGAGCACAAAGACAGTCTTTAATCTCGCACTAAAAAATAGGTTTTTCACCCCAATTTTGTTGTACTGGCAGACGTATTGCCTTTAAAATGTATCTTCAAAGTGCTGATTAACTTAAATTATTGAGATATGCTCAAAATACTTCCAAGTTTTAAAAAAATATTTTAAAAATGATGCATTAATAGAAACTAGTCTTTGAAAGCGAAAAGTTTAGTGAATGTCATTTGTAAGCAGGCACCACAAAAATAAATAAAGCAGTTAACGGTCAAAAAATTTCCGCTGAGTGTTTGCTTTGTCTTCCAAGTAGATAAATGAATCATTCCCATGCCAGTCTTCTCTCCCTCGTTTCCTTGTCTCCCACATCCCGTCACTAGGATATTGTTTGTCAGCCAACCTTGGGAGGGAGAGGATGGCACAAAAAGAAAAGGACAGCTGGCAATCACGTGCATGGAATAACTACTACACAAAAACCCAACTGACAGTGGTTGTCGAGCCATATTTTCTCTGATACCGTCTAGCACAAACTCCTCGTGTTAGTTACCTGTGGCCAGTTATCACATCATGTTATTCAGCTGTCGATAACTGAAGATTGATTTTTCAGTTAAAGAATTCTGGGATGTGCATTAAAAACTGGTAAAAAAATCTTAAGAAAGGCTTAATAGTAGTCGGAAAACTGTCGGGAGACACTTGAAGGATGATCAAATGTAGTGGAACTGTCTGTTAACCATCTCATTTTTTTCTCTTTCGTCATCACTCCGTTTCCTTCTCAATCTCTTAACGACCCCTTCTGGTCACCCCTCCACTCCACCAATAAAACACAAACTGCGAGCGACCACTATTTTGGTCCTTTTCTACATCCCTGTTGCCAGTGCACTGCCAGTGTTTCCCTTCAGCGCTTCAGCAATACACTGGCAAAAAGGCACGTAAGCAGCGGCTCGGCGAAAACTAACGCCAGTGGGCGGCGGCGGAAGCAATGGGAAAAGTTGATTTTTACATCTTGACTCAGTTGGAAGCAGAGAAGGCACGGCACTACTTTTTTTTGGGATGAGTGTATTGTCACAGTCCAGCATGCTACTCCATAAAAGAGAAAGATAAAATAGAAAGCAGCTCAGTTCACCCCAATGGTTACCATAAAAGAGAAGATAAATAAAAAAAGGGAAGCCACCCAAACCAGTCTCTGGCATTCTTTAAATGGTCTTCACGTTACCGCAGTACAGCACACCACACGCAAAAGTAATGAAAGAAAAATTTCTCACGTACTTAACAGTACGCCACAAATTGCTAATGCAGTTTCATTCAAGGAATAAATTTTTTTCCTGAAAGTAAATACAAGAGTATATTTTCATTTTTCTGAAATAGTCTTTGCATTATACTTTTGGTTCTTCCACTCATATTATTTCAAACGAAAAAAAAACAACAATAAAAAACCAAATCGTCAAATGAAAATCTATTTTAGACACAAACTTCTGTTCCCCTCATTCCTTCATTTTTCACATAAACACCGCGTTTGGTGTAAAAAAAAAAAAAAGAGCAGGAGGATAAACGAGACAGGAAAGGGCAGACTGCGGTAGTACTTTGCAGACTGGCGGAGGAGGGAGGAGTGACAACTGTTGTCCAACACAGCCACTGCCAGGCCGCCAGTACACACAAGGCAGCCACTTGCAATGCATATAATGTATTCACGGTAACTTCAAGATTTTCTGAAGCCCTGCTAAAGATCTACTTTCAGGGAGCCGATTATGTATCATTCCGCAGTATGTATACAAAACATTGCCATGTGACACCTGTGAAATGTTTTGTAAACAAACAGTGCCATGTGGGAACTGTCAAATATTTTGTAAACAGTGTCCATGTGGGAACTACCAAAATTTATTTTTGAAGAGAAACAATGCCATGCAAATCTTAACTGTCATATACTTTAATAAAATTCTCCAAATGTCTAAAAAATGCTAATCAATTTAGCAAAATATTGTAATACATACAAAAAGGTAGATTGAAGTATATATCGGAACTGTTTAATTAAAGTTTACTTATTATATTAAGATTTATTTACATAATTGGTATAAGGAAAAAGTTAAATTTTACATAATAAACTTTTGGAAGTAGCACTCAGGTTAAAGATTTCACTGTGATAAATGGGTACCATTTATTCTATTTTATCGCATATAAGTCGCACATTTTATTT
>NQII01001701.1:337872-362840 GCA_002778355.1 Clitarchus hookeri
AACTTTACAATTACGGCATTAAATTTATACATATTAATATTTAACCTACGAACTATTTCTTTTCAGCTATAACCAACATGTCCCTTCAAAATCCGTTGTTAATTCGTACGGACTTTTAACAAATTATTATAATTTATTGAAAAAATATACTTAAAACTTAAAACAACCAATTTATATAGTGCTTCAGTGCTAAAAGCAAGACAAAACCTTTTTACATATACAATTTTTTTATAACCAATTGAACATGTAACTCCTAGGGTAATTTTTCAAAGGTTCTTTTCAAAAGTATCGAAGACACCGTGAATGGATTATAGTTCTTATACAGCAAGAATATAATCAATGCATTGTTTATAAATTATCTGAATTTTACATACACTTTGAGGAAACTTTACCTTGAATTACATATTGAACAGAATTTGCGAATTAACCAAACTTCAAAACATCTAATATCCCATTTTTATGTTCAGGGGCTAACCACACACAACTTCAATTTACATAGAATTTTGAATCAACAGAGCTCGAATTACAAGGTTTTACTGTAGCACAGTGCTCGAAAATCGCAATCATTTGTGGCCATAATTAGACACACATGTTTTTTGCAAGGTACGAATTCGCGAAATTTTTGTGTGGCACACACACACACACGCACGTGCGCACACACACATACACACACATACACACACACACACTTAAAATCATGAAATAATTAATTGTTTAGTTGCTAATCACAAAATACAAATCTATCGTTAGCAAATTTTATAAATTCCCGTACGTCGAAGGCAAGAGCATCAGTATTGATTGAAATTGCTACAAACATTAAAATGGCGTGGTGGTAGACTGAGTCTAACGTTTCGCACTATAGTAAAACGTTATTTTTAAATGGTTGTGACGGTTTTCGATAGGGCGGCAGAGTTTGCGAGTGAAGGATTCTACGTCTTCGACAATGCAAAAAAAATTCTTATGTGCAAATACTGCAATGCCAGAATAGAGTGGCAAAGGAAAGACAAGTGCATGAAACACACAGAAAACAGTGTCTCCCAAAAAAAACAAGGAGAAATTACAATCCGGTAGAAAAAGGCAAGTTTCTTTGGAATCAGCTGTGTTGATGGCAAAACAGGCAAAACTTGATAAGGGTGAATTTGTTATGTTGACAACTCTGGCATATATGATGGAAGCAAATATTCCAATTGAAAAATTGAATAACCCGAAACTTCGTCAATGGCTGAACAAGTACATCGAAAGTAAATAGAAAATACTAGTATTTATTTTTGTGAGATGTTTGAACCATTTTGTGAATTTGTAAGCAGATAAACCAAACATTACAAATAATTAAGTTTGTTACTTACTCGTGAAATATTATGCAGCTTAATTTTTTTACAGCAGTTGTTAAAAGAAAGTTTAAGAGATAGTGATTTAACATAACCAAATTTAAATACAGTAATTAACTACTTGTTTTTAGGTTAGGTACTGGAGCTATTATATTTCTGTAATTCATTAGCAAAATTCTGTTTTACAACACTTTTACTAAAATGCATTTTTGTAAATGGTACCATAGTGCTGACACAAAAGTTTACATAACTTAAATGGTGCAAATTCTTTTTCAGTCATCACAGAAAAGTTAATCTTCAGTTAAACATAGTTAGATTTACATAATTGCAAAAATTTAATGAAAAATTTACAGTCACCTACTTTTCTTTTTCAGGTGCTGGAGACTTGCCTTCCGTCAGTAGGATACGCAAAGGCTANGCTTCCGTCAGTAGGATACCCAAAGGCTATGCTCCAGAGATTATTTGCGAGGAGGAACAGAGGTTGAAAGAAGCTGTTAAGGATAAGAGAGTTTCAATCCTCCGTGATGAAATGTAAATGCTACTGAATGCTCACAGGCAATTGTAGGGGTGGTTCAGAAGTTAGGGATTCATTATGAGAACATAGTTTCAATAACATCAGATTCGGCAAGATACATGGGGAAGTGCATCAGTGCCATCAGAATTTTAGTGTCTGAAGATTTAGTTCATAAACAGTTCTGGGCTCGCAAACTGAACTTGGTGGGAAATATTTGGGCTGTTGAATTGAGTAATTTGAACAACTGTGTCATCCAAACTAAAAACATGTATATGAACACTCGAAAAAGAAAGCATGCCTACATACAGTTCTTGGCAGAAAAGTATGTGGATGAAAGTGGCAAAGCAATACTTTTCCACATGCCTGTTATCACCAGGTGGAACTCTTGGTTAGGGGGTGTAGAATATTTGTGCGAGTGTTTACATGACATTGTCGAATTTGTTGCAAGTGTTGAAGAAGAAGAAGAAGAAGAAGAAGAAGAAGAAGAAGAAAGTGTTGCTGTAAATTATTTTAAGGCTTTGGCTTTGTGTGAAGTCAATAAAATCCATTGTCCAGCTATAATGCTTGTTGAACACTGTGTACAGTGCTGCAACTTATTAACATTAGAAAGTAGTAAGATTCCTCTGGCGCACACACTCAATTCAAAACTGAATGACCTGTCTAAGAGCTTCATCTTGCTTAAAAAACTTCTGCTGCACTTTCCAAACTCCCAAAACAAAGTCAGGCACAACTGACATGTTTGTTTCAGTGTGTAAGTGAACAAAGTATGCATAAACTGAACCAGCTAATAGAATCTGACAGTGCAAAAGATTTCTTTTCTTCCCTTGGGCAGCTGTTTGACCCTAGAAACATAATAAAATGCACTGTAGAAAATAACGATGTTTGTGTTTTGGTNCAAAATGCACTGTAGAAAATAACAATGTTTGTGTTTTAGTGGAAAAAAATTCCTATGCTTAAGGACCTTGCAACAACAACTGAACTAATTGTACCATATTTTGTATTCAGGGAACAGGCTTCTAGTTTGTGCAAAGCAGGGAAAGATGTTGACACTATTGCAATTCTGCTATCATTAAAGTCTGATCATTGTAGTTTTGTAGATGCAGCTGTCAAGTCATTGAGGATACCAGTAAACAATGTTGATTCCGAGACGTCATTTTCAACGTACAACAACATTATGTCTGATTCCTGAAAACATTGAAATAATGTTAACTTTGGCAATGTCTAACTGAGTTTATGTTAAAAGTGTTCTAATTTGTACAATATTTTGTGTTTTGAAATATGATGATATATGGTCTACATTATATTATTTGTGTGTTATTTCAAATGTTGCTGTGGATTTAACTATTGTTTTCTTTTCTCTAAGGAGGCCTAATCATTTGTGTGTTGCTTGTTCTGTGTGTTTAAATATTTTGTAAATTTGACTAATTGAACCTATACAATTATGTAATTCTACAGCTATGCATTTAAATTCTACTATAAATCAAACAAGTATTAATAATGCAGTTATATTGTCTTTATAAACCTCACATGTCGTCTTTAAAATTGACGAAATTTTTGACGAAATTGGTGAGAAACATACCAAAATAATCTTCTGAAAAGTGACGAAATAATGCAAACATTTTTACCGAAAACACCTGTATCTAGCCATAATAAATGCAAGAAACTTATTTTACTACCCATTTCCCTCTAATTTTCTTNCATACCAAAATAATCTTCTGAAAAGTGACGAAATAATGCAAACATTTTTACCGAAAACACCTGTATCTAGCCATAATAAATGCAAGAAACTTATTTTACTACCCATTTCCCTCTAATTTTCTTATTTTTTTTCAACCAAATTTTTCACGATTCCTGAGAAAAGGGTAGTTACANTTATTTTTTTTCAACCAAATTTTTCACGATTCCTGAGAAAAGGGTAGTTACATGGAGAGGTCGCTATTCCCGGGGTTGCAATATCAAGAGTTGCCTGTACTATGTTTAATTTGGAGGACACACTTAGCACTATACAAGAAAGATATAACGTTACCTCTTCCTCCGCATCCTGTACTTCAACCATCACACCACCACGCATACTCAGCTGAAACACAAGAACACTGAAGTTGTTACAGCTTCTCACACGGCAGCATTGACACTAGTTGAAGCAAGTGAAGAATGGACACTCACACGCTCAGACTCCGATCCCGCACCATCCCATGCTGTCGTTAATGGAACACTCGTACCTGGCAAAACACAGAGAGACAAGTGAAATTTATTAAGGTCCCGAACAATTACACAGTCCTCTTACAAGCACAATACAAACACTCCAGCACTAGTAAAACTCAAATTCTTCCAATCAAAAACCGACACTAGAGTGTAAAATCTTGCTGATAATATAATCCCAAAAAAAACTGTTAAAAATATTTACACTTATTATTTACATTACTTGAATCATCAACCTCTCCTGCTCTTTGAATTGTTGATGATCAATATATAGAGACCTGAAAAAGTAGGTTTTTTTTTCTTCAAAAATGTGGTCAAAAATAGCTGTTATTTTCTTGCTTCAAAAATGCATGTTTCTGCATGAGAATTGCTCCAATTTTTCATGTGCTCTTTATAAAGACAAGAATAATTTGAGAAATGTCACTTTATTCGTAAAACCTGAAATTGGCAGTGTTATTCCTATTGAAAAGCGNAATTTGAGAAATGTCACTTTATTCGTAAAACCTGAAATTGGCAGTGTTATTCCTATTGAAAAGCAGTGTTTTTTATCAATTCTTATTTCCTTGCTAAAATACCTAACTCTCAGAGAAATATACAGTTACGTTTTTATGCCAAACACTAGTTTCCTTTATCAACAGACAACATGGAAAACCATTTCACATTTTCTTACTAAAGACTTTGTATTCTGCCGGAAACCTGGAACAACGGTCACAACGCACTGGCAAGGGCATACTGTTTCGTGAAGAGACTAATGTAAACTATTTAAACACAATTATAAAAGCACTATTTAAAAAAAATAATAAAAGTGCCTTGTACGAACAGAAAAAAAATTCAGAGAAATCTTCCTTTATGTTTTTTGAACTACCTGAATTTTCAACAACAGATTTTTCACTAGGCCTGCTTACAAAACTTTCATTTGTTCAAAAAGTGTCGTTTTTTACCGTACATATTTACAGAGAATATGTATGNTATTCCTATTGAAAAGCGGTGTTTTTTAACAATTGTTATTTCCTTGCAAAAATACCTAACTCCCAGAGAAATATAAAGCCACGTTTTTAGGACAAAACAACTAGTTTCCTTTATCAACATACAACATGGAAAACCATTTCACATTTTCTTACTAAAGACTTTGTATTCTGCACGACACCTGGAACAACGGTCACAACGCACTGGCAAGGGCATACTGTTTCGTGAATGTAAACTATTTAAACACAATTATAAAAGCACTATTTAAAAAAAATAATAAAAGTGCCTTGTACGAACAGAAAAAAAATTCAGAGAAATCTACCTTTATGTTTTTTGAACTACCTGAACTTTCAACAACAGATTTTTCATTAGGCCTGCTTACAAAACTTTCATTTGTTCAAAAAGTGTCGTTTTTTACCGTACATATTTACAGAGAATATGTACGATAAAAATACAGTTAGCTGGAAGACTACAAGATTAAAATACATGATAATTCAATTTACAAATATATTCTACGTAAGTAAATGCATATGAACACATTTTTGAACACTGCGCCGCTTTGTAAATAATAAATAATTGTTGGATAAAACGTGACGGTGATACAAATGCTACAAACTCAGCGCAGTAGTTAGCGCAAATTCCATAGATAACGTAGTGTTTGGTAGACGTGAATACTATAATGGCGGTGTTTCATAATTAACAAATAAACTTGCAGAGTCATGCACTACCATGTTCACTCAAAGTGATGCATCATCACTTGCGCTCATGTTATTTATGGGCATAAACACACGTTATGGAAAGTAAAACTTGTTTTCGTATATGGTGATAAATCGAAAAAAACTACGGGTCAATTCTGCATGCATTCCTGTTCAAATAAGCAAAAACACATCAAATACGTCGTACGAAGCAGGATTACAGGATTACAGGATTTTGTAAAAATTCGTGAAATACAGCTAAAATTCTCAAAACCTTCTTTTTTTTTTTTTGTTTTTTATGTGAAAATGTGCATTTATAGCGATTGCAAAATTTTCAGGTCTCTACAGCAGTGATGAAAATTTAGTCTTAACTCGTGCGCTAATTTACATTCAGATTTGCTACCAAATATTCTCTAGCCGCCTGTATTCTATGGTCGTCAAGGCTTTGTAATAATTCCCGCTTCCTTAACAGTAACACTTTTGTTTGATGATTATTATATTTTTGAACTATGCACGTGGAAAAAATGATGGAACGGGTGTGTTGTTCAAAGAAAGCTACAAAATGTGATTCATATATATTGACACTTAACATTCAAAATTTTTAACACGCAAAAATAACTAGTTGCTGCAACAAAGGCAGCAGACATTTGATAAACAGTGCGACGAATAATTCCTAACCTCAACCACAAAACGTGATATGATTATTCATTGCGTGACAGTGTGCATTTTTTTCTGCCATATTTAGTTAACAAAGCAACAAAACAGATCATTTTGTAACACTCGTTACGTGAATATTGGTTTAGTTGTAAGTAAAGGTCGGTGTAAATTTTCTAACTTGCTTTATTTTACGTACAAAGGGAAAAATCGCTTTATACAAACTAAAATGCTAAAATTCGCGTTATTTTTTGTTTTATCGCAAATGCTATTTTTTTAGGTCTCTATTGATATATTGTCTGATAACTAACTCCGCAAAAAGTTCCTCTCTGTACAAAATACATAGATCCCTTATACATCTGGGATGATAAGGAACACAGGAATCACACACATGGAACAGGTTGCTCATAACTGTGTAAATTATTTATAATTTAAGTAATTTCCTTCAAAGGAAATAGCAAAAAAACTATAGTCTGTTACTCATATGGAAAAGTTACTGGCACAAAACATCCCATATCTAGACAGAATACTAAAGTAATCTATAAACTTAAGGCCTCCAGTCATTAAACACTGAAGGGATGGGATTTCTCTTCTTTAAAAGTCTCCTTGGCAAAATTACTGAGGAAATGACAAACGTTCCCAAGCAATGATTCACACCTAAGAGATTCACAGCCCATTTTAATGAGAAACCACTGGCTTTAACTGTCCTTTGTATTATCATGAAAAGCAAAACTCAAATTACATGTGATTTCTAAGCTTGCAAGTTTTTCTATGTAGGCTACAAAAAGCCTATGTCCGTTACAGTTCATTAACAACCTACAACTTTTCTGTAGATTGAAATTCACGAAGTACCGTTTGCAGGTCTTAACACTTAGGTAAAACCATGCTACTCACTGCCAGTATCGTTGGCAGTTCCCAGCTGAGAAGTCTCCGTGCTCAACATCCCGCTCACGCTGCTGTTGCCAACATCCACATCCGTCTCTTCCGTCAGCTCTTCCACAGTAGACGGTTCAATGTTTACGAACCTACAACATCAAAAGCAACAGAACATTGTGGGATTGCAATCCAGCACATAAGCAGAAATGGGATACTGGGCAAACCATGTAATTATGTTAGCGATAATCACTTCAAAAAATCTGAGAAGTCGCCACTTTCCACTTTTCCACTCAGGTTCACACATGCCATGCTCCCTAGCATGTGTGCACAACACTGAGATCCCACATCAATCAACCCGCATGCTCCACTAGCAGTGAATTAAATGAAAGAGAAAAGAACTCAGGCACGGTGCTGCAACCTGTAACTTATGTTCCCTATAACACAAAAGAATACCAGCAAATGAAAGAGGGAAGCTACCATTTTGCCAGCCATCCCCGAGTTGAGATACATACTCAAACTCGTGAGCATACCAGTAACAGTGGGCTCGCACCTACCTCCATCTACATCTTCATCCCTCAAGCCATAAGATGAGTTGAGAGATTTGGGTGGCTCTTAACAACAAGACCTTGAGGGCAAATGAAGGTGAAATGAGGTGAAAATAGATCAGTGCTGGAATGCAACGGCGGGGAAAGCGGGAGATCCTCAAAAAAATCCACCGACCAGCCGAATATTCCAGCATGATTCCCTGCAAAAAATCCAGGAGTGGCCCGGCCGGAGATATAACTCTGTTCGCTTTGGTGAGAAGCGAGCCGTCTAATTGCTCAGCCCCCGTGGCCCCGACATAAAATGTGGTAGACAGATTTTTGTCTTGTCCCCAACATTGACTCATCAATACAATTGTCAGTCATATGGTCAATAGAAAGAAACACTATAGTTTGGCNCAACATTGACTCATCAATACAATTGTCAGTCATATGGTCAATAGAAAGAAACACTATAGTTTGGCGTGAGACGCTTAAGAGCGATAGTTATTTTTTTCAACCGCGCATCATCATATGCAACGTCAGTTGTTTTAAAGAGACACGTAAACCACAATCTGCCAGCTTACAGCCCCGACAGTAATCCTAAGAAACTAAGGACGACTGAACACATAATTAGCACAAGCCCGCACGCATACGATTAGCGGAGAGANTAGGCCTGCTTACAAAACTTTCATTTGTTCAAAAAGTGTCGTTTTTTACCGTACATATTTACAGAGAATATGTACGATAAAAATACAGTTAGCTGGAAGACTACAAGATTAAAATACATGATAATTCAATTTACAAATATATTCTACGTAAGTAAATGCATATGAACACATTTTTGAACACTGCGCCGCTTTGTAAATAATAAATAATTGTTGGATAAAATNACGTAAGTAAATGCATATGAACACATTTTTGAACACTGCGCCGCTTTGTAAATAATAAATAATTGTTGGATAAAATGTGACGGTGATACAAATGCTACAAACTCAGCGCACTAGTTAGCGCAAATTCCATAGATAACGTAGTGTTTGGTAGACGTGAATACTATAATGGCGGTGTTTCATAATTAACAAATAAACTTGCAGAGTCATGCACTACCATGTTCACTCAAAGTGATGCATCATCACTTGCGCTCATGTTATTTATGGGCATAAACACACGTTATGGAAAGTAAAACTTGTTTTCGTATATGGTGATAAATCGAAAAAAACTACGGGTCAATTCTGCATGCATTCCTGTTCAAATAAGCAAAAACACATCAAATACGTCATACGAAGCAACTATGTGACATAAAACAATAATTCGCTAAAATACTACAGGATTTTGTAAAAATACAGCTAAAATTCTCAAAAAAAACTTTTTTTTTTTTCGTTTTTTATGTAAAAATGTGCATTTATAGCGATTGCAAAATTTTCAGGTCTCTACAGCAGTGATGAAAATTTAGTCTTAACTCGTGCGNAAAATGTGCATTTATAGCGATTGCAAAATTTTCAGGTCTCTACAGCAGTGATGAAAATTTAGTCTTAACTCGTGCGCTAATTTACATTCAGATTTGCTACCAAATATTCTCTAGCCGCCTGTATTCTATGGTCGTCAAGGCTTTGTAATAATTCCCGCTTCCTTAACAGTAACACTTTTGTTTGATGATTATTATATTTTTGAACTATGCACGTGGAAAAAATGNTAATTCCCGCTTCCTTAACAGTAACACTTTTGTTTGATGATTATTATATTTTTGAACTATGCACGTGGAAAAAATGATGGAACGGGTGTGTTGTTCAAAGAAAGCTACAAAATATGATTCACATATATTGACACTTAACATTCAAAATTTTTAACACGCAAAAATAACTAGTTGCTGCAACAAAGGCAGCAGACATTTGATAAACAGTGCGACGAATAATTCCTAACCTCAACCACAAAACGTGATATGATTATTCATTGCGTGTCAGTGTGCATTTTTTTCTGCCATATTTAGTTAACAAAGCAACAAAACACATCATTTTGTAACACTCGTTACGTGAATATTGGTTTAGTTGTAAGTAAAGGTCGGTGTAAATTTTCTAACTTGCTTTATTTTACGTACAAAGGGAAAAATCGCTTTATACAAACTAAAATGCTAAAATTCGCGTTATTTTTTGTTTTATCGCAAATGCTATTTTTTTAGGTCTCTATTGATATATTGTCTGATAACTAACTCCGCAAAAAGTTCCTCTCTGTACAAAATACATAGATCCCTTATACATCTGGGATGATAAGGAACACAGGAATCACACACATGGAACAGGTTGCTCATAACTGTGTAAATTATTTATAATTTAAGTAATTTCCTTCAAAGGAAATAGCAAAAAAACTATAGTCTGTTACTCATATGGAAAAGTTACTGGCACAAAACATCCCATATCTAGACAGAATACTAAAGTAATCTATAAACTTAAGGCCTCCAGTCATTAAACACCCTCATCACTGAAGGGATGGGATTTCTCTTCACTAAAAGTCTCCTTGGCAAAATTACTGAGGAAATGACAAACGTTCCCAAGCAATGATTCACACCTAAGAGATTCACAGCCCATTTTAATGAGAAACCACTGGCTTTAACTGTCCTTTGTATTATCATGAAAAGCAAAACTCAAATTACATGTGATTTCTAAGCTTGCAAGTTTTTCTATGTAGGCTACAAAAAGCCTATGTCCGTTACAGTTCATTAACAACCTACAACTTTTCTGTAGATTGAAATTCACGAAGTACCGTTTGCAGGTCTTAACACTTAGGTAAAACCATGCTACTCACTGCCAGTATCGTTGGCAGTTCCCAGCTGAGAAGTCTCCGTGCTCAACATCCCGCTCACGCTGCTGTTGCCAACATCCACATCCGTCTCTTCCGTCAGCTCTTCCACAGTAGACGGTTCAATGTTTACAAACCTACAACATCAAAAGCAACAGAACATTGTGGGATTGCAGTCCAGCACATAAGCAGAAATGGGATACTGGGCAAACCATGTGATTATGTTAGCGATAATCACTTAAAAAATCTTAGGAGTCGCCACTTTCCCCTTTTCCACTCACGTTCACACATGCCATGCACAACACTGAGATCCCACATCAATCAACCCGCATGCTCCACTAGCAGTGAATTAAATGAAAGAGAACAGAGCTCAGGCACGGTGCTGCAACCTGTAACTTATGTTCCCTATAACACAAAAGAGTACCAGCAAATGAAGGATGGAAGCTACCATTTCGCCAGCCATCCCCGAGTTGAGATACATACTCAAACTCGTGAGCATACCAGTAACAGTGGGCTCGCACCTACCTCCATCTACATCTTCATCCCTCAAGCCATAAGATGAGTTGAGAGATTTGGGTGGCTCTTAACAACAAGACCTTGAGGGCAAATGAAGGTGAAATGAGGTGAAAATAGATCAGTGCTGGAATGCAACGGCGGGGAAAGCGGGAGATCCTCAAAAAAATCCACCGACCAGCCGAATATTCCAGCATGATTCCCTGCAAAAAATCCAGGAGTGGCCCGGCCGGAGATATAACTCTGTTCGCTTTGGTGAGAAGCGAGCCGTCTAATTGCTCAGCCCCCGTGGCCCCGACATAAAATGTGGTAGACAGATTTTTGTCTTGTCCCTAACATTGACTCATCATCAATACAATTGTCAGTCATATGGTCAATAGAAAGAAACACTATAGTTTGGCGTGAGACGCTTAAGAGCGATAGTTATTTTTTTCAACCGCGCATCATCATATGCAACGTCAGTTGTTTTAAAGACACACGTAAACCACAATCTGCCAGCTTACAGCCCCAACAGTAATCCTAAGAAACTAAGGACGACTGAACACATAATTAGCACAAGCCCGCACGCATACAATTAGCGGAGAGAAGGAATACTGAACGTAGTAACGTAAGTGAGTTGCCCCTATGTAAGTGCCAGATACTCGCCTGCAATACAAGGAAAACTAGCTCCAGCCTTTCACAATCCCCAGACACGTGCACAGACAGGCCAGGCAGGTGAAGTAGAAAGGGGATGACCCAAAGCCTTCCTAGCAGACAACATAAGCAGCCAGGTGAATATAAGGCTGCGCACCCTGGCAAATGCCAGTTGATCCTGGGCAGCTCGCCCCAACCTTCCTGTGCTGGGGCGAGCTGCCAACCCTTCCTCCTTAAGGGACCACCACAGAAGGATGACCAGCTGCCGAACGAATGACCACCATCAACTAGCAGCAATACCCAATGGTAATTCCAGCCAGCCCTTCCGCCCTGAGGGGTCCCCTGCCAAAGGAAGATCAATTAACAGCTGCTGGCTGCGGTAACCCCAGCTGACTTCTCCTCCCTGAGGAGTCACCCCAAAGGAAGACCAGACAATAACAAACCACGGTACCCCCAATGATACCCCTGCAGCCAACTACTCCTCCCTGAGTGGTCACCATCGGCAAGAATTAATTCCGACAGCTCGCCTCAGAACACCTTGTGCTGACGTTATCTGCCTACCCTTGTTTTGAGGAGAGCTGCCGTTGTGAAAACATCAACTGCCTTCCAGCGCGAAGAGTCTACCAGCACCCTTGATGTAGTACCAGAGTCCCTTCAGGACCTACAGTGTTCCTCCCATAGAGACTTTAGTTTGCTTTATTTGAACAATCAAGTCACATTGTTCTTTTATTCCGACAGGCTCCTTTACTTGTCTATAACCTTAACTTCAATATGCTATCAAGAGATTGATGAGTCCAGGGCATAGTAGAGGCCACCGTGTCTATTCTTGCGAGAATAAACACATTACATTCTAACCTCTGTGTATGGTTTCTAGGGCGAACTTTGTAACCTTTTCACTAACCCTGGTAAGTGTCACCCCTCAAGGGAGCGGCAGGAGACCACAGTAATCTAGAGTAGGACATGGGATGTCCCATAACCGAGGACAGTCCGCATGTTGAGCAAAACACACACACTCATTGGCCATACATATGCGGCCAGGGTACTGAGAGGTTCCGTCTGCATAGTACGGCAGAGTCCCCTACTAGAAAGACTACACGACGAAGCAGTTAGGCCACCCGGGTATGTTAACCCACTCCATCCACCACATATAGATCGACCAGACAGAGTGACAAACCTAACAAAGTGTGACCTAACCACCTCTGAGCACATAATAGTTAGGGAACCGTCGCCTACCTTACCCTTTGGGGTAAGTGAACTGTAACACCTATCCACCCATATTGTTCACCCACAGAAAGAATATGCAGTGGAGAGACCGCAAGGCACCTGCCGTCCTTTCAACTAGCCAACCTCTCTGTAACTAACCGGACTCAACCTTACATTCCTTAACCCCCAAGAGCGAGCTCAAGCCATCAGACCACTGACGAGGCCTCACCTCGCAGTTCACCCCACAGGACTCTTTGGTCCCCTCATCAAGACACCAGGAGAAGCACATCCTATGGTCCTCCACATATGAATGGGTCTACCAGTGCCGCTAAGGATCTCCCAGACATACCCCACGAGCCATCAGAACCCCATCTCCAGTCACCACGCACTGCTAACCTCCTACCCAGCTGCCCATGCCCAGCAGTCACTGAGGAACTGCAACTGAACACCTTGCAACCTGGTGCCCCGACGCAAACCGCAGTCTTGAACCAGCCAGCATCAACCAGCCAACCCCGGGTGAGACTCGGTAAAGGTAAGCCTGCAACTGCACTCACCCCAACCATCAAGAGGCCTCTCCTCGCCCCACCAGATTTTGTACCAAGTCGACGGCCTTCCCGTCCAACCCTTCCCAAGGGACCCACTGTGTGTCCCTGACCTGAAACCAACTGAAACTTTGCTACAGTACGACCTTGCATAGCAACCGCATAGCCGTCACGCATCAAATTTTAATTTGAATTTTTAACTCAGCCATCCCTTTATATGAACTAAATACTTTAAATACTAACTTTAAATATATTCTAGTTGCACTAGAGCTAACTTAGAGGTAGTGTACAAGCATCTTACTTATAGTTTTCTAACCTCAAATTCCATTCTCGTTTTTTACAGTGCTATTGGCTGAAAAGCACTCCAATTTTGGAACACAGAGAATGGCTACCATGCCTCTCGCATGTGCACTCTACAACATATTCCCTCTACATTCACACTCAATTCTCCAGCTCCAGACACTCAAGTAAGTAAGGAACACAGAAAGTCAGAATGCCGGCTGATTTTGCTGTCTTGTGATAAATGCGTCCAGGGACACTGTCTTGCAGGAAATGCCCGCTGTTTGGAACCAGTAAAGGCGAACGGAAGGTACAGAGGGACTGTGCTGTTATGTGCGGTGACCATCTATGATGGGTGGGTGTTGGAATTTGGAACCCCAGCTTGCTAGGATGGCTGGTAATATAGTGAATACCAGCATGTGGACCCAACTGGTTAGTGAATTGCTATACGTACAGGTGTATAAAACTCAGCATTGCTTAGCATTAAAATTATATTTCCAATCTGGTGAGCAATGCATACCAGAGAACTCATTAGATTACGACAGGGTTAACAATGCAGTGGGATAGAGAAGACCGATTAGAATACTAAGGCAATACCAGCAGTGCGCACAAGCACATTTCATGCTGCACTGTGTATGAAAACTAGTTGCACGCGTCATGACTGCAACAAGACCACCTTCATGCTGTGTGTCACAAAACCCAAAGCCTACCCATCGGTGGAGAGGAGGCCCAGCACGCTGCTCAGGTCACCCATGTGCCTCAGCTTCTCCTCCTTGGCGTAAGACTTCTCTATGCTGTAGTCCTCCGGCCCGTTACGCAGGATTTCCACTCGCAGGATGCCATCCCGCGGCCAGTCGTCCTTTATGTGCTCCAGGCAGTTGGTGGGTGTGCGTGAGAACACCACGTGGATGTACGCCAGCACAAAGAAGGCCGTTATCGCCTGCAACAACACCCCATCGCAACCAGGTCAACGACGCTTTCTACCACCATCAAAATACCCACAATCACCTAATGTATGGTATCCCGAAACACAGCTATTTAACGTCTAAGTTAAAAGTAACAATTTTGGGCACAGAATGACTAAATGTGACAGGACTTCTTAATAATACTATGACCTGAATCAACTCAGCACTCAACTTTCCAGTCACGCTATAAGCTATGGAACCATAACCAATTCTACATCCTCATCAAATTTCATAAAATAAAATGCTTACCTTCACAGCTACCACCTAATTCCAAGCTGATGTAACAGCCACTTGAAGTTTTTGGTGGTGACTTAACACTATAACCCATTTGGCTGCACTTCTCAGTAAAACAACTAACTCACCAAGCCATTCCCGTCTAAAATAGTAGCATGTTGTTATTAAGCTGACAAGATCCAGTACAACATTTTTACACGGTGTGGTTTATAAAAAGATCTGCAATGGGTTTATTCTCACTTTTTCAGGCAGTGTATTGTTAAATTTTGATACTGATACCAACAGGATTCCTAAAGATCAGTNGGGTTTATTCTCACTTTTTCAGGCAGTGTATTGTTAAATTTTGATACTGATACCAACAGGATTCCTAAAGATCAGTACTAAAGAATGTTAACATGGTATTTTAAATGCAAAAAACTGGTATAAGGCTTCACCCTTTTGGCAAAGTTTGGGTTTTACAATTGCCTCATTACAGCTCTTTTTTCACCCTCCTCCTTGTACAGTCAGAAAGGCAAAAAACACGCTGTGTGTCTATAAAGGTGAACATGAAATTAAAAATACTTTTAAAGTGGTTATTTTGTAAATAGTAATGTACATATACTCATTTACACATTTTACTGGAAAAGATGAGCATCGTTACTTTTGTTAACGCATGAAGGGACTATTTAAAGTTACATTATTCCAACATGATCCAATAGGTACTCATTGTAATAGCATTTCAATACATATAAAGTCCTCCACACGTAGGTTGGCAATTGAATTAGTTGCGCAATTTCACGGAACAAACTGGTTTTTGTACAAAAAAAAGTAGAGAAAGAAATTAAGTAATTTGTCACCAAGTCATTCCATCTCTAACATCTATATAAATAACTTTTATTGTGATATATTTTCAATGGGGTGTACAGAATGACACTGAACATTTTTCCCCTCTATATAACAGTAAAACAATATTAATAATTTTTAAAAACAATGTGTAGTTTACACGTTAGAGATGACTGAACGCGGACTTGATACAAAAAATACACACTGTTGTTGTGTTGTGGGTTTTAAAACAATTTAAGTTTAAACAAAGGTAATCTTACAAGCACTTGGAGTGTACGAGCCCATTTCTGAGTAACTTGAGAACACATGCAATTAAGATATGATGGTATTTGATTACTATAACGTGTAGTTTTGTTGCAAGAGACAATTAAAAGCAGCATAGGTACGACTTGAAGCAGAATTTTTGAGAATAGGGGTTGTTCAAAATCAGTTAAAGTTGTTATAATGTCCCTTTGAAGTAACGACTCTGATAACAATACTGAAATAGTCAACAAGGATTTATTCTACGAAGAGTTGATGAGACTTGTAATGATGCAATATTCTTAATTTTTCGGGACACTGGTGTAAAATTCTTTCGTGTGTATTAAGCTTTGGAAAGCTACGTGATATTTTTATCGGGTTTGAAGTTTAAAGCCGTGGTGGCTCGTTTCCCGTGTTAGTTTATCCGGCAGACGTGTGCTATTGTAGGTTATCGGGTGGACGGTTACAGTTTTTGTTTCGAACTTTGGAGTTTTGTTAAGCGTCAGCATTAATTAGATACTTTCAGGCGACGTCGACAAGTTTTAGTTCCTCCGGCGCAGTTTTGTTGTACGAGAGGTTAGCTTACCTGGATGTTGACGGCATCGACAGTTTTAGTTCTTACAACGCAGTTTTGTGCGGAGCAGTGTCGATAACGTGTTGAGAGTGTGCGTGGCNAGAGGGAGGCGAGAGGCAGAAAAAAAGACGCGTCTGTCTGTTGCCCTTCAAGCAGTTTCGTCAGTCGTCGGAAGCAGTTACTTCAGGTCAGTCGCCTGTGAGGGCAGGTCAGTACATTCGTCAGAAGCATCGTACAATCCTAGTCTAGGTCACGTCGGGCGTGACGCTAAACCCCCACATCGGCCACTAGACTTTTTTATTTTATTTCTCTGCCGGTGTGGGAGGTTGACGCATTTTATATTTATTTTAATGCAAGTTTTGAAACATTAATAATCTGTAAACGACTGTGGCGCTGGTCTGTACTTTTATATTTATCTGTGAGAGGTTCGTACTCTGTATACCGGCAATTCGTATGAGAACTGTGAAACTTCAATAGTTAAATAAACATATATAACAAAATACTCTGGAACTTCTTTCTTAATTAATCGGTGTCCATTCACTGAGTCTCGTGTTTTACCTTGAGCTAGACGTGGCAAAGTAACATTCGGCATTGTAAACTGCCCACACGTTACAGACTGCTAGATAATTTTAATAACTGGAAACCTGGATGCTCACAGTGGGCAGAAGACAATGATTTCATAGTGAATCAATATGGCGACAACACACTAAACAATAATGGAGAGAGATTTGTAGCTTTCTGTGAGCAAAATTCACATAGAATAAACAACAAACTGTTGGTTTCAGCACAAACAATACACCAATATACCTGCGTACAACTCAAATTTGCAATGTACCATTAACTATGCCACAGTAAGACACAGAGCATACATTTTGGCAAACAACATGAGTTCTGCGAGGCCCTGAATTTTGAACAGATCATCACTTTCAGGCATTGAGAATCTCTCCCCATTTAAATAGAGAAAAACTGCTGACATAGAGCTGGCCACGAAATTATGGATGCACAATATAATCTGAACCTTTATAAGAAGTTTTTTCTAAAAACTCATGTTATTTAAGGTATCTTTCAAGGCAATTATGCAAATAATATGTACAAGACACTCGTGGAACAGATAAATACAGATAGATGCCTTTAAGGCATTAGGTGAGGAACAGAAAGTAATATGGAAACTGAAGGAAATATAATGTAACAAAGTACTAGAGTACTTTGTCCATCAGAAGAAAGAGCCATGTAATAATTCAGCAAAAATTCACAGCTAAACCTTTAGGTTTATAAGAGAAGGGGGGGGGGGAAAGAAAGATTAACAAAAAGTTACAAATAATGCTAAATATTAAACTTTACAAAATTCAGTAAGGTATAAAAAAATTTTTGGGAATACCCAACCAAAACAAAACTTTTCAGTTGTTAACACAAATAATAATGTGCAAAAGACTGGTGAAATTAGACTGATAAGTACAGATGAGTGGAAAGAACACTGCAAAATGCTTCTCTTAGGACAGAACAGTTTTCAGCAATATATATGAAATTAAGAGGATGCAAAGAAGGATTCAGGCATGAGGCCTATACCTGCTTGCTGAGGATATCAATAAAGTTATGAAGTCAACAAAGAATGGTAAACACCTGGTCCAGAAAATTTATAAATTTAGTTAATAAAGGCAGTTACAACCATACTACATGGTAACCGAATAAGTTCTTTCTATTTTTGATGTAGCATGGGATGAAGTGATGGCTAATACGAAAATAAGTGCATCACGTGCCGGAAAAACAATTGGGGTGGGAGTGGGGACATTGACCATGACCAACATAGGCACGTTGCTAACTCACAGCAGTCAACGGTAAAGAGAAATGGAGGTATTGACGGAGATCATTCTAGATTGTCTGCTTTACGACTTACGGTGGGCTTGTCCACAGCCACATCAAGTTACTCAATACGTCAAGCACTTGAGGATAACACTGTGAATGAATGCATCGCCAGGCATTGGTTCCAGAAGTTCAGGTCAGAAGATCTATCCCTTTGTGATCAACCCCAAAGTGAGCAGCCACACAGGTTCTGGATCATGAGGCCCTGAAAGTGTCTACAGAAGACAGCAACCAAACATGTGGTGAGCTTGTCAAATGCTTCCGAGTATCTGATGATGAACTGAATTATATGTCACAGACAAAAACCTAANGATGAACTGAATTATATGTCACAGACAAAAACCTAAACTTCAATTATCATTGACTGAAATAGGGATGAAAAGAGTTAGGGAAGCTGCAGAAATGATGTTGAAGCGTCTGATGGTACTGAATGAGAATTAATCATTTTACTACCATGTAGACAATGAATGCTATAAATCTTTGTGGGTGACATTTGGGTGACATTCAAGAAAGCAATTCCAAATATAAATATATAAAATAATTAATTTAAAAAAATNAGAGAGAGAGAGAGAGAGAGAGACGATCTCTGTATACTGCCACCAGTAGTGCCAGCGGAATGTCATTCCATTAGACTCGGTTGTCGCAAACACAGCTCAGAAAAGTAACCCTGCAAATGATTCAGATAACTGTGTCTCAACTGGATCCGATGGTGGGAGGACAGTCTCTGCCAGCCATGTGAGAAACAGTATGGGAACATCTCCCTGGACCAGCAGACAACGACCAGCAATGCACTCCAAAAAAAAAGGGCCAAAATAAGTGCCCTGCATAGAGCAAAAATTGAGTTAACTGACTTGGCAAAAAAGTTTGCAATTGAAGAAAACAAGGCAATGAAAGAGATTCGTCAACTAAGGTTAAAACAGGAACACGAAAAACTACTCAGGAGAAACTTCAAACAGAGCTCTTAACTTTGCAGATCCTAAAGCTACAGAAAGAACTAAATAAATAATAATTTATCTGTTGTTTAGTTTACAGCATCTATTTTTTCTGAGTGCATTCAAAGACATTAAAAAAACAACTGATAGTCAAATTCTTGATTTATTTTTATTTACAAAACAAACTTTTTTACAGTATATGTACCAAGAGAACCATTTTAACAAATGTGTATGTTTAAATATTTATTTAATACAAAATAGTTGTAGTATCGGAAAATAATAAAACAATACACAGTAGAATTACATTACTATGACCACCTGCTAGTATCCGGAGTAACCGCCTTTCGCAGCACGGACAGCAGCTAGACCAGCTGGGAGTGACTCAATCAGGTGCTGATACGTCTTCCAGGTATCTGGAGCCATGCTGTCTGCAGTGCATCCCACAACTGCTGAAGGGTGCGTGGCGGAGGGGACAGACGGCCAACACGACGATCGAGGTGGTCCCGCAGATGATCAATTGGATTGAGATTGGGGCTGTTTGGAGGCCAGGGAAGAATTTCAAAGTCGTGATTGTGCTCTTCCAGCCACGTGCGGACACTTCTAGCCGTGTTGCAAGGCACATTATCGTGCTGGAAGATCCCATCCTCCCATGGAAAGACAATCATCATGTAAGGGTGGACGTAATCGCCAAGGATGGATTCATAACCTAATCGATCAAGAGTGCCTTCCACACGGATGATGGGACCTAGAGAATACCACGAGAACATTCCCAGACCATAACACTGCCTCCTCCGCCTCGTGTTCGTCCAGCAATAGATACAGGATGTCGGTTATCCGACGTTTCTCGCCGGGCACTCTGACATCCATCCAGTCTGTGCTGCTGAAAATGTGACTCATCTGTAAGGGTGGGCGAAGCTAGAAATTTCATTTCAAAGTGAATTCAAAACAAATTTTTTTTTCATTTTTGCAAATTCGAATTGAATTGATCTGTTTTGTTGACAAATAAACATTGCACCTTTTTTTTTAATTTAATAAATACATACATATTTACTATCTAAGTAAAAGGAAGGTAAAAAAGAAATGGTTTCTACTGATTTACAAAAAAAATGATCATAGTTTTTTTTAACATGCAAGAACAGTTTCATGCTAAATAAATCTTAATAACAAACCGAAAATTAATCCACGCTTAAGGAATATAAATGTAGCATAATATAAAATACTTAAAAAAAATCATTTTTCATCACATCAGCACATTCCTTTACTTAAATGCAAAATAAAATTAATAAGAAACTAAAAATTATTTCAGCAAAGTGTGAAACATACAAAACTTGAACACAATTAATTGCAGTGCTCGTGTTTTTACACCCCAGTAGTTACGTTGTGTATGTATACATTATTAAATTATGTGAGTTAATGTTGTGTAGTGTCAAGTTTATTTGGTCTTCATCTCTGTCTTCTACAAATATGCATAGTAACCATTCCATTATTTTATTTCTTTCTACATGATTCAGTCAACAGAACACTGTTGGCTGTATGGGTATTCCGAGGCCACTCAAGATGGCGTGAAGTGAAGCATAATTGTTAATTTCCCACTTTATTTTTATTACATTACTGAGATTTGAATCTAATTGGGTGAAATTTGACAGCAGTTAAGATTGTAAACCTTGCAGTTTAATTTCTTATTTATCACACCATAATGCGTTAAGACTGTTGGACATGAGAGAAATAAACATATATTACCAATTGAAATCTACAGTGCCGAATGAAGTTTGGGAAGATTACGAAGTGTTTCATTATACAAAAAGGGTTTTTTTTTTTTTTTTTATATAATTTTGTTTTGCTATCTTGCGAATAAAATTATATACTGACAATTATTTTACACCGTAAAGCAGTTTGGACTATTTGTGGCCATTCTGTTGAATTGAGGTTATGTTTTCATGATTCATTAGCCATGTGTGTGGCATACGTCAAATAAAAACTTTGATGTTGATGTTAGTAAGCCAATGTCATCTTTTGTTTTTTTGGGTAAATAATAATTGGCATTCTTTTGGTTTTTTGGGCAAATAATATTAAGTAATTTATGTTGCCCAAAATTACTTTTTTTTCAAAGTTCAAAGTAAAAAATTTAATTTTTAATACGAAGCCGAATATCAAACACATTCAATTCAAATTAGAATTTTTGCCCACCTCTACTCACTGGGGAAGACTACCAAACCCAATCAGCAGTGGTCCACTCGCTGTACTGTCAAGTAAATTCCAGACGTTTTCGTTAATGCATATGTGTTAGCATGGATGCAGTCAAACTCCGTCTACTCCGGAGCCCCATTCACAGAAGGGTTCGCTGAACTGTTGCGGTAGACATGTGTCTAGATGTCCCCTAGTTCATTTGGACGGTGAGCTGTTCCACTGTAGCCTGTCGGTTGGCCTTCACGCACCATCGTAGTCGACATNCCCCTAGTTCATTTGGACGGTGAGCTGTTCCACTGTAGCCTGTCGGTTGGCCTTCACGCACCATCGTAGTCGACATTCACCTCGGACATCAATGGCGGGTGTAGCTCCACAGTTTCCACGACGGTTATTCCCTATGGTGCCATTCGTCCACCCATGATACACCTTTACCACAGAGCCACGTGAACAGTTCACATACGTCGCTGTTACCAAAATGTTGCCCCCTTGGCATGAAAGCCGATGATCATCGCTTTTTGCAAATCGGTTAAATTGTTTCCCTTACCTATGACAGCAGGAAGCGCAATGTGTACAGGAAGCCTATTGGTCGCATTATATACATGCTTCACCAGCCAACGTCAAAACCATATGTCATGGGCTACGCGCTCCAGATGGCACTTCTGGCAGGTGGTCATATTACTGTGATTTGACTGTGTACATTATGTTTGAAAAATCATGTGTTTGACTAAAATGAAGTTCAAATAAACAATGTATTCATAACATGCATATGCATAGATGCATTACATTGGATGATTCCCACAGTTCAAAGCTAAAGATCATTTCTTTGGCATACGCATCTTCTTCACTACAGTAACTCCAAAGTATACTGTGGACTAGTTGATATTAAGATGAAAATNTTCTTTGGCATACGCATCTTCTTCACTACAGTAACTCCAAAGTATACTGTGGACTAGTTGATATTAAGATGAAAATGATCCGCTACAGCAAACTGCAACAAAATGAGTGTGTCAAAAAACATGTTGGGAGACATGTTATTATGTAAAAAATTCAGTAACATTGGTGATTACTAGAGACCGGATTATATGCAAATGTATATTTTGGCTATTTTTACAGGTTTTAGCATATTTTAATGAAAACCTACTGAAGTGTCATATTTGAGCTATTTTTACAGATCTAAATACATTTAGGTAGGTACATTTCCAAACGTAACAACGTTGCTTGCTACCAAGCTAAATAAAACGAACGACTTTCTTAGTATTCGCGCATCTTTTGCTTAGGCAAGTAAACAGAGAATCGCGTTGGACAAGAACGGGTGACACCTTTTCGCTTCTGTCGCACTTCTCCCACAGGCCAATCAAAATAAAATATGTGCGGTTTTGTTATTGACATAATAACTTGCTGTGCACCACTAGTTTCATTCGTCTTTGATTTTGTGACAATTTAAAGTGTATGATGCCTCCAGAGAAAAAAAGTGTCTCAACGTGGATAGTGGACTATCCTGGAATATTTACTTACGACAGGAACATTTTATTCTGTCGAGTTATTGAGAAAAATGTTTCGTGCATGAAAATATTTCAAATAAACCAACATGTTAATACAAATCTTCATATCGCAGCGTTGAACAAGAAGGGTCCACGACAACAACTTTTAACTGCAACAAGTAGCAGTGCCTCTAACTTCTAATGGCAAACAAAAAAATTAGTTTTGCTTGGATTTATGTGACGCATTGCTTGCAAGTAATATTCTTTCAAACGTTTTATAGAAAAACACTGTTTGAATCAAAGCATACCATATGAATCAACATTACATAAAAAGTACATACCAACAATTTACCAAAATGTCTTGGAAGAAATACGGAATGACCTCAAAGATAGCATTGTATGGATTTCAGCTGACGAAACTACAGACCGTTGCGACCGTTATATTGCGAATCTGATAATCAAAAAATTGGGACTAGAGCCTTCATCTTATTTGGTAGCATGCAAAGAACTTGAAAAGACAAATCATTCTACCATCGCCAGATTTGTGAATGAGGGTATAAAAAAAAATATTTCCAGATCCTTCTGTAGATGAAAGAGTGTAAATATTTCTCTCAGACGCAGCCCCCTATATGATCAAGGCAGCCAAACCCCTCCAAGTATTTTAACCTAATTTGATTCATGTACCTGCTTTGCCCACGGAGTCCATCGACTCGCCGAAGGAGTACGATGCACGTTTGGAAATGTAAATAAATTGATTTCGTCAACAAAGAAGGTATTTCTCAAGGCACCCATTCGCATTAAAGCCTACACTGAAGAGCCAAAAAAACTGGTACAGGCGTGCGTATGCAAATAACAGAGGTATGGAACCAATCAGACTAACGTGATGCGGTCGGCAGCGCCTATATAAGACAACAAGCGTATGACAAAGTTGCTAGATCGGTTACTGCTACTACAATGGTAGGTTATCAAGATTTAAGTAAGTTTGAACGTGGTGTTATAGTCTGTGCACGAGAGATGGGACATAGCATCTCCGAGGTATCAATAAAATTTGGATTTTCGCGTACGACCATTTCACGAGTGTACCGTGAATATCGGGAATCCGGTAAAACATCAAATCTTCAACATTGTTGCGGCCGGAAAAAGATCATGAACGAATGGGACAAACGACTACTGACGTAAATCATTAAACGTGACAGACGTGCAACCCTTTCTTAAATTGGCACAGATTTCAATGCCTCCTGCATACCTTCAGACATTAGTCGAGTTCATACCACGTCACGTCTTGCAGTACTTCTGCGTGCTCGCAGGGGCCCTACATGATATTAGGAAGGTGTGCCAGTTTTTTTGGCTCTTCAGTGTGTAAAGAAAAACTTCCTACTGTGCCTTGACCACCTGAATCAGTGGTGACCAAATGGGGAACGTGGCTAGAAGCTGTACTGTTTTACAATCAACATTTTGATGCCATTAAAGGTGTGTAATGACGCAATATTCTTAATTTTTCGGGGCACGGGTGTAAAATTCTTTTGTGTGTATTTAGCTTTCGAAAGCTTCGTAATATTTTATCAGGTTTCAAGTTAAAGCTGCGGTGGTTCGTTTCCCGTGATAGTTTGTTTATAGAGCAGATGTGTGCTTTTGTAGGTTATCGGACGGACATCTGCTGTTTACGTTGTAACAGGAGTCCGTTTACCGTCTCGTTTCGAAAGTTGTTGTTTTGGTTATGCGTCAGCGTTATACAGAAACTTTCCAGCTGCGTCGTGACGTTCGGTTCTCTGGAAGTGGACGGTGTCAACAGTTTTAGTTTCCTGCGACGCAGTTGCGGGTACGATAACATGTTGTGAGCGCGGGACACAGCGTAGTTTTGGATGACGCTACTGGCAGATGCCGGATGCCATGCGCTTATCTTAGGAGAAGGGGGGATAGGCCTGCCTAATATATATAGGTGGTGCCTATCGCCTAG